>CM068320.1:2977500-3005000 GCA_034766995.1 Acanthacorydalis orientalis | reverse complement strand
TCACAGTTTGGACAGACTACTTGTATAATTTGTTAATTTCTAATTTTTGATTAAATTTTTAATTTTATAATTTGTTAATTTCTGTTATTTGTTGGGGGACGTGGAGAAATGCGTTATCGAGCGGGTGATGAAGCTCCTCCGGTCTTATTTACGAGTATTATTCTAAAAAAAATAGTTACTTTGGATATTTACATATTACTTTATTTTTGATTTTAATTCTGCAGGTTTTTAAAGACCTCATCATATTAATTTCAGATAATATTCACATAATATTCAACATGTTCATATCATATATTTTCTACAGTATAAAAATCATAACCGCTAGTTAACCTGTTAGCTGTGTCGCTCTATTTTGAAAATGTGTAGGTACACACCTACATTGTGTCGTAAAAATGAAGAGATGACGATGAGCATACACGTCAAACAGAGAATATATGCAGCTGCTGTAAAATTGAATTAAATTGTAAAAAAATGGCATTTGATTTTTTTTAAAAAATCAATTTTATTCTTCAAATTAATCTTTATGACGAGTATACTCGTCATATACAGCTTACAGGTTAAAACACAAAAATATGACATTGAGAAATACACAAAACTTAAAACGATAAATAATATATTAGATAAAAGTGAACAATAGTAAGTTTATACATAATAAATCTGAAGAATTAAATATATAAAAGAATAACGTACAGCAAAAGAAAAACTGATCTTATTTTTCAATCAACATTTAATCATAATTATCCCTTTATTAATTTTAAGAAACTAATAAATTGACAATAAGTACAGATTGTGTACTATTTTTTAATCTAATAAATGAAGGTCATTAATAATTCAAAATGAAGTTCAATCCTGGAAATTTAAATTAAACGACTGAATAGAAAAATATTCACACTCATTATTTTTCTCGATACGTGTATGTAAAAAATATTTAGTTTTAAAAACATTTAAAAAGTTAAATTGCACCCATTGCACACTTAGTCAGATACAACAAAAACTGTTTGTTATATCTAACTATCCTTTTCTATTGCATTAAATATGTGTTTAAGAAATTGTATTCTACAAATTACATTACTGTTTTTCTTACTTCTATAAATTAGATTACATTTTATAAAAATCTGTAAATATACATTTCATAAAAATAAGTAGATGAATAATAGATTGTATTGATTTTTTCCTGTCTTTTTATAAAAAAGGATTGAAAAAGTTTGAATTGACAACATAGCAATCGTTTAACTGCACCGTTTAATTTTATGAATGATTTGTCAGACGTTATTCATTTTATATAATTTGTAAGTAGCGTATAAGAAAAAAGTATTAAGTTCAGTAAAAGTACATTACCTCTTAGTTCCATTCCATTGACATTGATGGGATTAAAGTTGGACGAGTAAACAGTACTATTTCTAGAGAGCGCTTTCCACAGTTTCATTTTAAAATATCGTTTTATTTAACTGAAAGGGCCGCTACTAATTTTATGACAAACAATAACACTCTGTCACTTTTATATCTGACACTGAAACGATGTCATTGATCATTTAAAAGTAACAATCATAAATGAAACAATAATTCAGAATCGCATAAAACTGTTCACTTGTCAAAATTCCAACGTATAAAAAATGCACTAAAAATGCGTTAGGTATTTGGAGAAAACTAACACAGCATACACTAAAAGACAATAAATGTGTTCAAAACGAAATTATTGAAATTCACAGTGGAATGTCAGTATGGGTATGAAATATGAAGGGGGCGTTCTTATCCGTACCCCGATCAAATGTGTACTGAGTAAAGGATATTTTAAATCCGATGATGTACTGACATTAACTTCGGAGGGACACGTTCAAAAGAAACACATGGCGAAAATGTGCGACAAGTTATTTAATATATCTGACACTGAAAGTGGTATGTATCTGGCTCAGTCACAACGCGATAGACTGTCTCACTTGAACGAAAGTGTTTTGTATGTTGTTTATGTAATACTTGCATAGAGCATAGTTAATGTGACAAGGAGTTTAAGTCAATCTTAAACAGGGCTGGATACATTAAAATATTTTCAATATATTTAAAACGACCAATTATTAATTTTTTATATATTTTTTCATTTCAGTTTTTTTTTTAAATTTAAAGGCCGAATACTTGATGTTATATAAATGTTTTTTTAGCTAATCTTATTTAGATTATTCTATAAATATAAAATGAATTTGACTACTACAAAAAAAAAATTAATCCATGGAAGTTCTTGTTGTCTTTTTCTATGTATTTCTTATTTAAACTCTAATTAAGTTCAAGTGTATTTTTTATATTATTACTCATCCCTTATATATATATATATATATATATATATATATATATATATATATGTATATTATTACTGTCATTTCATGCAAAATAATTTTTGTAAATGTAACAATAATTGTTTTTCCTCATCCCTAATTGTTTTTAAAAGACATTACTATTTTAAAAAGGAAAACAATTGTCGCTTAGAAAGTAACGTAAAAACAATTAGAATAATATCCGGTAAATGATCAATAAAGAATATATGTATATATATATATATATATATATATATATATATATATATATATATATATATATATATTTCTGTATATATAATATTGTCCACCAAAACTATAAAAGAACACGTTGCAAAAAATAATATATTTGCGGAAATTTTTATATAGACGTACAATATATATATATATATATATATATATATATATATATATATATATATATATATATATATATATATATATAAATCCATGACATCGACTTATTTATTTGAGATGCGACTTCTATATACCCAAATATGTTTATTGTTTCATTCGGTTATATGGACATACATGCTTATAATTGACAAGTAGATGAGCGTAGCGAGGCCGAGATTTGAGAGCGCTGTGAGCAGGGTGCGAAGCCGTCTAGTGTATATATATATAACATACTGATCACAGGCATAAACTAAATTTTATATATATATATATATATATATATATATATATATATGTATATATATATATATATATATATACGTAGGTCGTTTAAAAAGCATGGTAAAAAAAGCAAGTTAAAGACCGTTTTTTTTGGAAAAAAATGATTTTATTAACGCATGTTTAAAACTTCACTTCTATAAATAACTAACTAAGACTTATAAATTTTTGTTAAAATATACTGTCATTCGCATCAAAATACTAATATTATATAGAAGAATCACGCAGTTTCAAATACACTTACTAATTGTTAAAAAAAATAACAGCCCATTCCATTATAAGTTAACGTACTTGCTTGAGTCAATTACCTCCATCTATTATAGTTTTATAATGAAAATTGTAGTTTTATGATAAAAAGTTTACAATTTTGGTGGTAGCCGATCTTTTATCAACAATAAACTTTCTAATGTAATATCAACAGTGATAATAAGTAATTTTAAACAAAAAGTGTTTGTCAACTAAATACTTATTAAAACGATAATCTTTGAAAATGAATGAGATACACACGAATAATTATATATATATATATATATATATATATATATATATATATATATATATATATATATATATATATATGTGTGTATAAAAATTAAATTTATTTTTATAATTGTTTTTCTTTCAATGAAAAACTATGTCATAAAATAAACTATATATATAGGGTTAACATTGGTTCTTATTCATTTAAAAACATTAGTCTGAAACTGTTATTATGTTCTTGATAGTATTAGTTGTTTGGATTCAACAAATACCTCTTTATTCTATATTTAAATTGAAGTAAGCGTACGATGATTATGAAATTCACTAATTGCACTTATTGTACCAAAAAACGCGTCGAAATTTACTATAAAAATGGTTAGTTATTTTGACAAATGAAGTCAGGGTAGGATTTACACTAGGTGCCGCTGTTGGACCACCAATCAAATGCCTTCTCTTCTCCCCACTCCAATTTTGTCTAAATGAATTACGAGAAATTCATGCATCTTGTTAATTTTAAGAACATTGCGAGAGAAAAAAATTTAATGATCATTAAAAAATTTGTAAAATTTTCCATTCATTTCAAAAATACAAATTTACGTTTAGTAAGACCATATTATATATATAATATTTTCAAGGAATATTGAACTATAAAACACTTTTCCATGTTTTCAATTTCAAAAAAATTTATTTCTTACTTTACTGATGCCACCACTGATACATAGATGACAGGACCATTCTACAGAAACAGCTATGATCAGTACACTTAATTCAAAATTATAAAGTTGTGTTACCTAAATTTCAAAAACAACATTTGAAATACAAAAATTTTTAGAATTAATTTTTCATTTCACATTTGAGCTACCTGTAAACGAAATTATGATTCAAAATAAAATTTCCGCTTTTCAAAATCTATCGACCATCAAAATTTTCCGCCTTAGACAATGGCCCATGTTTCCCCTGTAGAAATCTTACTCTAAATGAATTTTTTTCACACAAAAAAACACAATTTTTATAATTACTATATTCAATAAATTGTTAGACTCTTTCTATCGCAATGTGCACAAGCAACTATCAGAATAATAAATAATAATTTATTGAAATTTTTGAGCAGACAAAAACTTATATAATTTGTGCGGTGAAAAAGAATTCATTTGTGATAGTAAATTTAGCTACAATGTCTGAATTATTTTATGGCATATAATCGGTTAATGTTTTTTTATTAAATGGATAGAATAAGCTGAATATAAACATTTAATTTAATTATTGATAAATATTTAATTAAAAAAATATAAGAATTAATTAGAAATCATCGACAACATACTGATCACAGGCATAAACTAATTTGTATATATATATACTAAAAACATTAAGAAATTATGTCAATTATCAGAGTATTAATGAATATATTCAAACGAATTCATTGAACATTTTTCAGTCCTTTATAAATAATATTCGTACATTCATTGCACATGGAACACGAGCACTGAATATCAAACATACAGAATTATTTTTCTATCCAAAAAACTAACATAACAGCAAACAATGTTTATTTAAATGAGGAAATCAAATCAAAAAATATTATATATCATTTCATCACTTGACTGTAAATATATTCGTCATACACAGACAAGAAACACTTATATAATATATAAGAGTATAAACTGTTCGTTTGACAGAACTGGTAATCTATATGACATACATAAACAAATAATTTTGTATATAATTTGTATTACAAATGTAATAGATCTATTTGATATGAACCAAATGTTCTACAGATTTTCTGAAGTAGAGGTCATATAAATCATATAAATGTACTCATATATATATATATATATATATATATATATATATATATATATATATATATATATATACATGTATATATGTATATATATATATATACACATATATATATATATATATATATATATATATATATATATATATGTATGAATATATACATTGTTGTTACATACCTGCAGGGCCATTTTCTATAACAATGCAAAGTTTTGAAAGAATATTCGTAATTCTTGAATAATACTTGTGTACATTAAAATTAATTGCATTTTATTAATGTTATTATTAATGTCACTGCTGGTCTTATTTCTTCATTTAAAACGAAAAATGATTGCTTAAGATTTTAAGAAATTTCTTTTAATTAAAATTAATATTTATTTAAAAAAAATATTTATTACACTAGGTCAGTTACAGTCAGTCTAGGATTCTGCATGATATATATATATATAGATATATATATATATATATAACCTTAAGAATTTAGAATGTTAAAGGGATACTTATTAGTATTGCGTGACTAATATAAGGAATGTCAGAATGTTGGAGCCAAGCGACAATATATAATACAGTGCTGCAAAAAGTGTTACTACACTAACGATAAAGAATATTCAATTAAAACAATGTTCTTCAAACTGTGTTCTGCGGAAACCTGGGGTTCCGCGAGTTAAAGTCAAAATTCCAAAGAGTTTTCGAAAATAGCCAATAAGCTAAATATTCAAAATAGTTAATTTATAATAAATTCTATAAATATTCATTATTATCTATTATTATATTGTAAAACTGTGTTTATGAGTACACATTATGACCCCTCTCAATCAGATGTAAATAATAAAAGTTTGTCACGTAAGATGGCTGATTTTCAAAACTTGTGTGGTACGCATTTTGAGTTTTCTAGGGATGATAAAAGTAACGAAAAAAATATGTAATCTTAACAGTTCGATGGACCGACAAAGTTTAAAGACCACTGAAATATAGTAATCAAACCCAAATCGGTAACCCTGTCCGAAGCGATGTTCGCCTGAGTGCATTCAAACTTAGGTTCAAATCCGCCCCAACACATTTTCGAATTTTTTATTTTGTTTCCTTTTTCCGATGTTTTATTTTTTTTCATTTTTGTGTTTATAAATTTTATATAGGAAGATAAAATGGCATTGAATCATGAAAATATATTTTAAATAATCCCCAAAAAATCGTTAAATTTTAGGATCATTACATACGCTCATTAACAATGAAATCGAACTCTTGACTGCGAGATTTAATATCACTTGTTGATATTTAACGATACTGTTAATGATATTTAAATGTTATGACTTGTTGTTTAGATGTTGATGACTTGTTGATGATATTTAAATGTTATACATTCAACGATTATCAAAAAAGTGATCGATTGGTTTGCAATATTAGGTGGAAACAGAAATAAAAAGCTTAAAATGTGACTGTTAGAATGTTGTATTTTTGTTCGATTTTCATATTGAGCAAATTAGGTTGTTTATTTTTTTCAATAGGTATTTTTTATTTATTTTTCTAGTATTTTAAGTAAAATTTACGTTGGCCAGAGTACAAATATGCCAACATAGTACATGTAATGTTTCGAAAAAAATATTCTTTGAATCTGTATGACCGCAATCTACACTAATTTCCTTTTTACTAAATCAACATTTTTTTTAACAGAAAGCAGTTACTTATAAATTTCAACAATCAGTCATATTATAAGGCTGTTAGTTACTAAAAAATAAAAATAATGGATGACGATTCAATCGAAAATCAGTTTTCATATGGAACATATTTTATTTATAAAACCTAACGAACGATAAAAATTAAAAAAAAAACTATAACCAATCCAGAATGTGGCAGGCAAAAAGTCTTCTTACTCTCTAAATTCCATTATAGTCTAATAATAGGTTTTAAATATTGAGACATTGAATTTTTAAAAAATCGCTTTATATGGTGACATTCAAGTTCCATGGGTTCTTCGTATTCTCCTTAGCTTAGAACTATAAAAATAGCTCTATATATAAGAAATGACAAATTATTTCGTTTTGATAAATATTCCAGTTTTTTAACCGCTATGTTGTAAAAGCACATGTTCAGATTCGATAAACTGAGGCCAACCGTTTCATTTTCGTCTCGTTAGACTAAATATTATGGTTCTAAGCCAAATGCATTCTTTTTTGTAACTGAACAAATTAAATATTGGTAATCCCCGTATAACACGATCGTTAGGTTCCTAAAAATGCTGTGTTATCAGAATTCGTGTTATACAAAACAAAAAATTAATATAAAGAAGAGGGTTCATTTCCAAAAATTAAAAAAACTATATTATTTTCTTTTTATGACTAAGAGAAATGTGTTTATTAAAGCAATCAATATTTGATCACAAGTATTACATATTAATATTAATGTTTTCTTCTTCATCACTATTAATCACCATTAAACGGAGGCTTTTTCTTTTCGACAAAATATCCTCATCTTCTGAGCTTTCTTCTGGAGCATCTTAATTTCTATGCTCTACTTTTTGCAACAATCTGTTATTTTCTGTTGTTCATTATTACCTAAGAGATCTTTATAAAATTTGTTATATGAAGCGAACCATCTGTGAAGTTCTTTCTTAAATTTTGCGCTTCTTTCAGTGGAAGGATCTACATTTAGAAAACAGAGTTCCAATTGTTTGGCTAAGTTTATGTCATCCTGTATCCTTTTTAGAATAAAATTTTGAACTTCAGTGTTTCAAGCTGTGCTGTCGTCCTATGAATTAATTTGATTTATCTCAAATGCCATTTCCACCAATCCCGCCAATTCTCAAATCGTGTTGTACGGTGATTTCTCATAATTCTGGAACCGTGTTAGAGGGAAACCGTGTTATAATAATGCCGTGTTATACGGGGGTTACCTGTACGCAACTTTCAATGATATTCAATTAACAATGACCTTTTCAACTGTGCATTTGCTTTCAGATCACATTTACAAATAATTATGAAAATTTTATTATTGCTGCATTCAAAATGTTTGAGACTGTTTTATTAACATTCAATTTAGATTTAAAAAAAATTATCAAACTTAGCTAAGTTATATATATATATATATATATATGTATATACATACGTACATACATATATATATATATATATATATATATATATATATATATATATATATATATATGTATATACATACGTACATACATAGTTTATACAAAAAATTATGTATGTCGATTTATAAAAGAACTTCAAAATCAATCAACTCATATGAAATGATTTTTTTAAATTCGTTGTATAAATATTATTAATATTTATTTCTTTGAAACATTACGTTGGGAATGCTTTAATCTCCACACGTAAAAGCATTTTTAAACATATCTCTGCATTGATTTATGACTGTGTTGAATTGTTCTGGATACCAAAGTTTATTTATGAGAATATTTTTGACTTTGTAGTCGATTGTCTAATGGATTCATATTAAATATGACAGAAAAAAATATTAGATACATTTATAATAACCAAGCGCATCAGCAAGCATAAGAAATACAAGAAGTGTATTATTGAAATTGAACGCGTATCTTTTTCAATACGGCACAAAATTTAAAGAAAATAACATATAATAATTTTATTTTATTTATTTTTAAAAATAACGTTCGTATTACCTTCTCTCTCTCTCTTTATATATATATATATATGTAGTAGATTAAAAAGGTATTAAGCATCGTGAGATATAAAAAACAATAATTTTTGAAATAGTTAAGTAATAAATATTTTTCTGGAAAAAGATAATCATAATTTCAGTATAAATTTTTAATACGAAATCAACAAATACGAATTTTAATATAAATATAGTATTTTAATGGAATAAAAGAATAATTAAAGCGAGATATTCTATCTTACTACTCGATTTCTTCTGGCTGATGTTTAAATGTGCAGCCGAGGCACCACCAATTGAATTGTTTAAATTCAATTGGTAACACATATTTAAAAAGATTGGCTGATAATTTCAGTACAAAATTTCCGAATAAAAAGTTATGAAAATGGACATTTTTAGTACATTGGCTTTAGATTCTAAACAAATAATACAAAGATAAAAGTACATACTGTAATGTTTATAAATTATAAATTATGTTTATCAGAAGTTTGTTGTTAAAAATTTTAGTTGTTTTATCTCTTCATCCTGGTACCGTTTTAACACTAGAATCGCGGCGATTTGAGCCTCCTCTAGAACTGCGGATGTGTCAGTTATGACCCACTTTAATCTTTTGTGATTATCGGATTGGCGGACAGTGTGATAAACTAAACTCTATATACTGTTATTAATACTAAATTATTTTAATTTGAAAATCTACAAACACTTTTGGTGTACTTAGGTGTGCAATAATACAAAATAATAACAATAATTAAAGAAAAATAGAGCGCTACATTATTAAACGACGTTATATAATGGCATACATAATATTCTTTAGAAGTGCATTTATTGTAAACAGTTTTTTACAGGCGTGACGGAATTTTACAAATGATTTGTTTCCCGTGCAGGACGACTTTACCTGACAACGTGTCCGTTTGTACTGTCGCTCAGGGATTTCAGCTGGAATTAGGTTGCGGCAAAGTGCTATTCTGTTCGCTTTCAGAAAGCTCTCCCCCCCCTGCTGAAGAATGAAGTTTTTATGCGTTATATTTTTCTCATTCAGAACATTGTACAGGACCCAGACATTTATTGCTGCTAAGTAGCAAGTTGTAGATAGTGTGAACTGGTCAACACGCTTGCATGGGGCTTTTACTGAATATTTGCGAGCCATTTGATTCACGACGTCAACTCCATATTAAGAACTATTATAAAATCATATGGTATCTAACTTCTTTTTTTATCCTCTCCAATTTGTAAATAAGGGTGCATAATGCTCAGAATAAGAACATTTTTGTTGCTCTTTCCCTGATAAACTGTCAAAGAGATATCTTTTTTAGCAACATTGCGCTGTATAAATTCTCTTTCGCGTGTTTGATGCACACTGGTATTTCCCAACGAGTTTAGTTCATAGTACCGACAAGAGTCGTACCTTTTGGTTTCAAAGTTTCAGAGAGAGACAATCACGTCAAGAAATTGTCACACGTAATGCATTCACAATATATTTGGATTCTTTGTCTACAGCCAACCACTAAAAATACCCAAAAAGTTTCGCTGAAAAGATCATATAGCTATCAATATGGAAGTATTATCATTTTTAATAAGTCAACATCATTTTTCAGTGCTTCTTCCGTTCAATTATTACAAAAATTTCGGTAAATTATCATGAAAATTATATATATATATATATATATATATATATATATATATATATATATATATATATATATATATATTAGCCATCTGAAAATACAAGTCTCAATCACGACATAGATATTTTGTGAAAATAATGTTTGGCAGTATATAGACATCTCTCCCATAAAAAACTAACCATCTCTCCAGATGGTACAAACGAAGAGGCCACTCGATTAATCAGCATTTAGCAGAATGATAAATTAAAGAACTTTTCAAATTATAAAACTGTCATAACAAATACTAGATAACAATTAAATAGTGATATTCATATGACATGCATTGTTGTCATTATTATGAATTAAGTATAAGTATAGTGTCACGAAATCTACAGATAAATTTAGAAAATAAGAGCTTGGATGATCTTTCCCCTATTCCCATCTCCTCATGGATGTGCTCTATAAATGTTTTAAACTTTAATCTTCTATTAAAAATGTCAACAAATTGTTTTTAAAATTTAAGAAAGAAAATAAAATAAAATAATCAATTTAAGTGATTAAATAGTATCAAACATTAAAACATATTTAAATTACACATTGAAATGTGTATTGCAGGCATTGACTAGAAATTCACAAAATTAACAGCTGTTTTTACATCCAGCTGAAACTGAAACGATCTAAACTGTAAACATTTCCGTTACTGTGACCATAACATTGACATAAGCAATGTGTGTTACATTTTAGGACACCCCTGCTGCGCACCACAAACTTATAAACTCAGCAAATATGTGTGTTTATTTTTAGTGCAGTGAGTAAAGAAAGTACCAATCATCAACAAGGCAGGTCGAATAAAAAGCACTAAAAGCGTTTGTGTATTTGTAGTTGTCATTATAGGAATTGTTTGTTTGCACGACGTAGATGGATTGAAAATACAAACTCGAATCGTTAATAATATCATCTTACGTGTCTTATTTGTATAAGATTTTATTATTAACTTTAATGATTTGATATTCGTTTTAATGATATATTTATTTTTATAACTTTATGGGTTGTTAACTCGTTAAATTGGTTTAAATTAAAATGTCGTAAAAGTTATAGTTAAGAAAACATGGAACAACAATAAAAATGTTTATGGTAGAGGTGTAGATGTAAAATTTTATCGTTACGTAATTAAAAATTATTTAATTATGCTTTTGTGTTTTCATTGCAACTGAAAAAAATAAAATATATCAAATATTGTATGTTTTCTTTATTATTTTTATATTAATTTAAAATAATGTAGAAAAATACTGTTCTTGGGTCTAATCCGATCTTGAAAGTAAGTTTAATAAATAAATCATTCGATTGAATCGAATCAATATTCAAAATTATTCAATGAAATCTATACTATTTTATTGGGTGACTATCTGCCATATTTTAGGCAGTCATTATTCTGTCGGTATAAAATTCAGATGTTCTTTTTAATGAAATATATCTCAAGGAGTAGGGGGGTTTGATGACCTCTAAAAACTGTAACCTCTCGTTCAAACTATTTCCAAGCAACTAGAAAAAATGATAATTCTAAGATGAATGTGATGATTTGTGTAAAACATCCCAATCCAACTACAATAATTGAAGACCAAAACACATATGGTTTAGCGTTGTCATAATAAAATGTAAAGCTCATGAGATTTACAAACTCTAGACGTGTTTCATGGATTGCTGCCTTCATCTGATATCATTGTAAGAAATTCTTATCCGATTTCTTTTATTTTTTTAGGTTAATTTGAAATATATAACTGTTCTATGTTCCTCTATGTATAATTCTTCTTGTTTCGGCTGTTCCTGGGAATCTTACTCCCGGAATATCAGCATCTGACCTCAACTTTCTTATGGCCTCTTTTTGTTATAAACCTCATTTAATTTGCTAGGAAAAATTTCAAAAAACCTAGTACTCATGTCAAGTAAAAATTCCCACCCCAAGCCCTAGGCAAAGTCACGATTCTTATCTTGCGAACTGTAAGATATATTTCGCTTTTCTCTGTCTTCTTCCGAACCGGTTACATAGGAAAATTATTTTCGCTGAACTTATTTTCTCTATCAGCTTGTTGTCATAGGACTCTGGCTGGTAAAACTTGTCGCTTAAATTCTCTATAAACTTGTTTACCATATCAACTTTCACTTCCTCGTGCAACTTTTTTAGTGAATATCCTCGTGGTTTATTCAATGCCATACGTAAAATCTTATTTCGGACTAGCTGTAACATCTTCATGTTTTTTTTTGCAGGGATTTCTCCAAATTGGCGCTGCATATGTCAACACTGGTTTTATAGCCATCTTGCACAGCAATATCTTGCTCTCTTGATTTAATTTGCTGTTCTTTACTAGCATCGGATATATGATTTTGAGTGCGGCGTGTGCTTTTTCCTTCACTTTTGTCATATGTTCACTGTACGTTAGCGTTTGTTCATGTATACATCTAGGTATTTTATCGAGTCATTTCATTTCACCTCAGTGTTATCTATTTTCAGTTTACGCGGTAAATTTTTTCTTTTTCTTGTAAAAATTATCGCTTGCGTCTTTGCTATATTCATCTTTAATTTCCCTTTCTTAAAATATTCCCTTTGTCCGTTTAATGTCTTTTCTAGTCTGGTCTTAACTTCTTCTACGTTGCGTCCGGTAATGTAGATTGTTGTGTCGTCCGCGTACAGTACGAGTTTAGTTCCGCTCATTTTTGGTCAATCATAGATGCAATAGTTAAAGATTAATGGTCCCCGTATCGATCACTGGGGCACCCCTACCATCACCGTCTTTATAGTTGACTTCTTGTCTTCTACCTCATCATGGAATATCCTTCCACGTAGGTATCCATCTATTACTCTGACAGTGTAATATGGTATCCTGTGTTCCAATAGCTTCTTCATTAGCCCATCATGCTTTACGATATCAAAAGCTTTCTCGATGTCTAGCAGAACAATGTCTATGGCTGACCTTCTTGAATTCGCTTTTACGATATGTTCTGTTATCCTTGCCAGCTGATGCGTTGTGGCATACCTTTTTCTAAAACAAAATTTTTCTTGGCATATTTTCTTAACTTTTTCTTCGTGCTTCTGCAATTTAGTTATTATAATATTTTCGAGGACTTTTCTCATAGTTGGTAGCAGACTTATCGACCTGTAGCTTGCCGTCTCCTCTCCGTTTTTGCTCCGTCGACAGAATCTTGACATGTTTCCGGTTATCAGAGAAATGATTTAACCACATTGATGCATTTGCAATATCTGTGATTGCCACGATCGCTTTCTGCGGTAAATAGTGGAATACATTATTTTAAATATTACTCCTGGAGACTTGCTTGGCTTTGCTTTTCTAATAGCAGTTCCTATTTCTTCCAGCGAGGCTAAATCTCTCCTCAACTTTCTCTTTAATACTGGCTATTATCTTTCAGTACTTAATGGTGTTTTTTACTTCTTCGTCATTTTTCGTATTCCCAAGGTTCTCGCTGGTGCGATAAGCTTTTTCAAAGTGTTTAGCAATTTCTCTGTTTTTTCTGCATTGTCGTGCACGTATGTATCGTCGTCTTCTATTAGAGATAGTATGGACGCTCTTTTGCTCATTTTCATTATTTCATTGTTCATTGTTTTCCATAAACTGTTCCAAATTCTCCAATCTATCTTACCATACTATGTTTCTTATGTCGTATAGTTCTTGTTTGATTTCGTCAATTAGTCTGAATCGTATTAATCTGTATTGGTCTTGTCTTGTTCGGTTTCATAACGTCCTGGTAGTGTTTCTTGTTTTAATTTTTAATTCTTCTGGAAGACATATGTTGTGTCTGCCAGTCTTCCCCATCAGTATGTTATTTTTAATCACCGTCTGGCTTATCAGAATTAATTATTCGATTACTTATCAAGAGCGCATAGTACATAATTCTCTCCAATCACATCAAATAAATGCGGCCCTATTTTGAATACAAATTAAATTTGATTGCAGTAATGAAGGTTCACTTTGTTTTTTCAATAATCTCTTCTTTTGATATTGTTTTAACCGATCCATTTTACCTCCCGTTTCTGTTTTAAAAATGGATCGGTTTCATTGCGTATCAGAAAAAAATATAAACAGAGCTACGGTCTGTAAATTTCCTTTCATTCAATTGATGCAATACTCATACATCGTATTAACTGAAATAATAAATCGTCACCAAATCATTTATTAACTACAGACTTTGATAGTAATAAGGTAGAGAAAAAAAATAATATTTTCCTGTATTTTAGCGTTTCTTAGTATGATGACATCGCCATCGAAATACGCTTTAGGATCAAGTAAAAGGATCAATAATCAATATGAGAGGAGAGAGAGATAGAGATTGAATAAATAACTACTCTGTTCTTAAACTGCGGTTATTTATGTAGTATCGCTATTTTTTTTACTAAAATACGAATTTATTTTAATTGTATTTTAGTTTCTAATAGAGTAATTGACGAACAAGTACAATATTACAAAAAGGAAATAACGTGAGTATAATATAAATAAATAAAATTATATTAAACTGAAATTGTATTTTTATTTGTTAACATTGTTGTTTGTACATTCCAGTATATTTTTACTTTATTAGCTGTGTATCCACATTACAAAAATGAATTACTGGGTAATGGAAAAACAATAACCTATTTTTTTCATAGTTTGGACTTTATGTTTACGTATTCATTTTTATTTTAAGAATTAAAATTGACCTTTTTATTAAATAAAATACAGAAAAAAACAAAGCATATATATATATTGTTGAATATATGTTTGTGGATATCAACAGGGTTTTTTGAGTTTACTTCTGACTCCAGGTTGAGTTTTATAGAGAACTTCCGTAACTCAATATTTTTATATAACTGATGTTATTATTGTTAGAATTATTTCAATTGTTGTTCAGAAAAGTCTCGAATGATTCAGTAAAATAAGATGATATTCGATTCAAAAGACTTCGAATTATTTATTACAATATATTTATTAATCAAAAACTACAAAAGGAGCAACACTGAGTTTGTATTACCATGCTAAGAATCTCCCCGCATTACTTGCGTTACTAGCAAGGTGCCCGTGTTACTAATTTTAACGGAAGTTCTATATGACTTTACTGAACCTCTCAAGGATTTTAGAAAGTCGAGGGATGAAATTGTGAAACACATGATTAATATTTAGGAATGTAGCTATACAAGAATATATATATATATATATATATATATATATATACATATATAATATACATATATATATATATATATATATATATATATATATATTGTTCAGGATTCTTAAAATCCTGAATGGCCAGTAACCTTAATAATGATCCTTCCCATACCTGCACGGCCGGGCCGTGTACACCCCTACTTTCCTTCGCTCAAAAAGAAGGTGAACTGATCGGACTAGTGGTGCATCTATGAACGAGAGCTAAGACTCCCGCCAGTGGATGAGTCCATTGGAAAAACAGTACAACATCGAATCAATAACATAGAAAAAACAGTACATAACCGAACCGCGCAGCAGACGGAGCATCCATATTTTATTCCTTGTTTTCATTGTTTTAATTGTTAACATCATAAGTAGTATGGCAGAATAAGGTGATTTTGGTTAAACTCCTGTGCATCCTTTTCATTCGCGTACACTTGCGGTCCGTCGAATCGGACCAGAGAAAAAGCGCGAACAATATATATTATCGAAGAAGTTGTCCACCCCTAATCTATAAGTTCATCAATTTCATCTTATATATATATATATATATATATATATATATATATGATGAAATTGATGTACTTATAGATCAGGGGTGGGCAACTTCTTCGATAATAAGGGTCACATTTAATACTTTTCATACATTTTTGAATGTTCAAGAGCCTCATCCGCACCTTCACCCATTCCAAATTTGTTTTTTATTACATTCAGCAAATCTTAATTAACAAAATTATTTAGTTTCATATCTTTTTTAAGAATTGTACATAACCGTAAAGCCACTTTAAACAGTAGTTTGGATACATAATGCATATGAATGTTTGAAAAGATAATATGAATTACCCGTTTATGTGTAAAATATTTTAATATTGGTACGTAATATAGATTATTAATATAAATATTTAAGAAAAATGGCAATGAAACACAATATAGTTCCGGAAGCCGCACAAAGTAGCTTTGGGAGCCGCAGTTTGCCCACCATTGTTATAGATTATTTTACCAATACATTATAAAAATACTGATATTTTTTTACAATAGTATACGTATGTTTGTTTGATTTCAATAAAAAAGGATATACAAACTACACAATCATTACAGCGTACCCAATTGAAATGCTGTACGCACGCAACAACCAATAAAAGACAAGAAGGGAAGTATACAATTAAACAAATACCGAGAAACAAATATGTCATATACTAGATTATTATATTTACAGAAAGTAGGAAAAGTATAAATTGTACACGCATTTATACTAATCTCATAAATACCTCTAAGTTTTTAACCACTAATTAAAGCATCACTTGATAGACAAAGATTAGTGTTTTTAAAATTGAAAACAATGAAGAAAAAATAAATTTGACATGAAAATTTGGCTCACTTTATCACATTCCTTTCTAAAAAGTTAAAATAAATTGTTTAATGAAAATATGTAGGAAAACATTAATATTATTTACGTTAATATGTGATATTCTAAATATTTTTAACAATATATATAAATATATATATATATATATATATATATATATATTCACACACATATAGGCTCACTCAATCATATTAGCGAGTACACTTATAACAAGAACACAGCTATAACAAGCAATCATTTGTTCACATGTATTTTTGGTTCATGCATATTTAATATAAATATTTATGTTTATAACCAAACTAGAATCAAATTAGAACTAACCTATTTTACAAATATACCAACCAAATTTGATCTTGACGAATTTTATTCTTTGGCTAATTGGCCACAAATATGTTTTGTAAAACAGTAGAACATAACTGTCTTACGCATCTATAAATAAATAGAGTCTATATGTCTATAATATTTTAATTAAAGCCTTGTGATGATGCTTAAAATATGTCTACATGTTAAATAAAGTAATGATTATGTTTATGTTGTTTCAAGGTTTAGATATTTATGCATAATATATTTAATACCTGAATTTCTGTCTATCCAATACAAGCTCCACTATATATTGGGTGTACAAATTAATTCTGTGTCTTTAAATTGAATCAATCATAAGTCTGTTTTAAATTAATATATTTTCTCGTCGTTTCAGGGTTTTTAAATGCTAACGTTAACATTTAAAAACACTGTATATCTTAGCAAAGAAGTAGACATAATCTCAAAAACCTGTAGTGAACACGATGGGGTTCAAATCCATTTGAATAAAAATGCTGTCAAAGCCGCGGGAATAATTGTTTCAGTTTCGTGGAAAGTATTATGACGCATAAAACATACAAAAAATGATTTCAGAGGTTTTAGAATGGCAATTTTAATCTTTCCGATCGAAAACTTTCCGGACAACAGAAAAATTCCGGACAACAGAGTAACTGGTAAGTGAAAACTTCACTCAGACAGAATGGGAACTCGCTCAACAAATCGAAGTTACCTTGTAAACAATTTACATTAGCTGGAAAAAAATTAAAATATAGACCAATGGATTTCATATGAGCTGGGCCCGCAAAACACAAAACAAAGATAAGATAGGTTATATTCTCGTTCACAGGGTTCAAAAGGAAGAATTTTTTGAATGAAATCATAACCAGGGATGAAAAATTGGTTTTGTACAATTCTAAGCGCTGAAAATCATGGGTTATACCCGGTAAAACATCGACATCAACTCATAAACCAAATATTCACGCCTAAAAAGTGTTATTGCATATTTGGCAGGACATTAAAATTGTGGTATAATATGAGTTGCTCGAATCTTGTTAGACAGTAAAAGTGACGAATTGGAGAGAAAAAGACCGTTCACTAATGGAAAACGAGGCAAATTATTTTGCAGTACAACAATGATAGACTAGGGAAAGGGACCAAAGACCTTATTTGTTCGTTGGACTGGGAAGCTCTGCCTCATGCGGCGTATTCACCGGATCTATCTCCATCAGATTATTACCTCTTTTGGTCGCTGCAGCATCACCTGGCTAATACCCATTTTAAAACAGTGGAAGAGATCCGAAAATGCATTGACGACTTTATCGACTCAAAGTCGCCTTCTTTTTCCGACAAGAGATTCGTCAGTTACCCGACAGGTGGAGCAAACTTATATAAAATAATGAGGGATATTTTGAAGAATGAAATGTATTCTGTTTTTTCGTAACTAAAGAAGGCATCAAATTTGCAATTTTCTATAAAATAAAGCATCAAAATAATTTGCACATCTAATATATATATGTATATATATATATATATATATATATATATATATATATATAGTCAACCGGTTTATTGAATTTTATTATATAAAACTATGTCATGTACAAAACACTGTTACAAAATAAACATAGGTTTCATTCATTTGATAATAAGTGTTACAATGATTCCATAACATGATGCATGTAAGCACTATCTTGATCCAATATCAATACAACATGCAATTCATGAATTATCTACAAAATCAGGAGTGTACTCTATAACTTGAGTAAGTAAAACTAACATGGATATTTTAGTCATATGTACACATATGTGCTATTAAACATAAGTTTATGTAATTATTCTCTAAGGTCCCTTTAAGTGATTAATCAAATATTGACATAGTGACGTCAAAGAATATTCGCTATTCGAGTATTCGGGTACAATTCCATATTCCAATAATGACATTAATGAATATTTTTGTGTGGTAAATAATAGTCACCATCCATGAGGAATTTCTGTTATATTTTATATATTGAACACATATATTTACCATACGTATTGTTTCTTTTTAATTATTTCAAAAGTGCTGTAAATAAAGAATTTACTACTTTATAACAATAGCAGAACAATAACTGTTCGTTTATTTTTGATAAGTAAAAATAAAAAGTCATATACACACATTCGTTCACATTAGGGGACAATAAAAGTTTTACGTGGAAGTTTCTTGCTCGTGAATATTTTAAGATATTAGGATGAAATAAAATAAATAGTTCTTAGAATATAACCTTTCAAATAGTGTATTTATTTTGCAACACAATGATGATGAATTATTATCAATATATTTTTATCAGCGAGAAAAACGTTAATTTATTCCGTTAATAAAGAAAGCTAGTATTTATTCAACCAGCTAATCATTCATGATGTTTCTGGTCGATTTTTATTTTGATTAATTGATTTATATTAATATAATTTTATTTTTTAATGCAAATATAAAATTTATAAACAAGTGATAATCTGTTGGCGAGATGTCTGGTGAGTATGGTGCATGTGGTAATGTTTTATAACCTAATTCATTCAACTTTTGGAGGGCCAATCGTACGACGTGTGATAGTTCATTGTTATGCGGCAAGATTGGACCTTTTCGATTGACTCATGCGGAGACCAGTCGTCGCAGTTCTTCGTGCATTTTGTCGATTTATTGACAATGAATCTCAGCTGTAATGGTTTCTCCAAAATCCAACTGTAGTGGATTATATCGAGCGCAGACCACCAAACGGTCACCATAATTTTTCTTTGGTGTAATTTCGGTTTCGCAAAATACTTTGGGGCTTCATTTTTGCCCAATCATTGTGCAGATCGCTTTCTGTTATAGTAAAGGATACACTTTTCGTTGCACGTTACAATACGATCGAAAAATGGATCGTTTATGTTGTATAAAAGAACCATAGAACAAAGTTCTTAACCGAGAATTTTTGGTTTTCGTTCAGTTCGTGCGGAACCCATTTCTAAAGCCTTTTTGATTTTCCAAATTGTTTTAAGTGGCTCAGAACTGTTGGATGACTAACTTTTGTGCAAGCTCTAGAATTGTAGTGTGTGGTTCTAATTCAACTAACACCCTCAGTTGGTCGTTATGAGCTGAAGAAGGACGCCCGCGACCTTCATTTCCAAGTCTCTCGTCCCCAGAGTCCCCATTTTGAAACCACCATTGCACTGTAAGTGCACCACCTTTACAGTATCCACACCAAAAGAATTGCTTACTTTACGACCAGTTTCCATTGTTTTACCACCTGCTTTGAACTCCTACAAAAAAGTTACTCTTATTTGCTTCTTTTCTATCATTAATTCAATAACCCAATTGGAATCAAAATTAATAATAAAACCAAAGTCGATGTTACCAAAATACAGACCGAAAAATCCACTATAAAATGATACCAACATCGACACGACGAAATGACTCGTTGAAAAAAATTAAGGTTAGGATATAAAAAATAAAACCGTAATTATTGTTCTACTAACCTAATATTTCCATATAAAAAAGAATAAAGTTAATAATCCCTAACGCCATGTATCGTATCGTTAATAAACCTATAAACAGTTGAATAATTGATTACACTAATCAACGTGTACCGCATTACTTTAAAAAAGCGTTTGGTTAACGCTTGACGTCTACTAGTGTATGGTTCAGTTTATAAAAGACAGTAACATAGAATAAGAATATCAGAGCGAAAGCATTTGTATACTGAAACTTTTAAGGGGACCCGGTGGTCTAGAATTTTCGAAAAATCGATTTTTTTTTTCGAAAGTATAGTATCTTAAAAATATACTGTTAAAATTTGATGACGAAATTCAGAGTATTTCAGGATCTACAGCCCATTAGAAGGTCAGGTAGGTAGAAGAATAAGTGGAGTGGATAACTTTAAACGCGTTTATCTCGAAACTACTTTTTTTCGTCTTGCGGAGGCCAGAAAAAAAAAACTTGACCGATTTGTCTGAAATTTTAATATGTTATTCTGAATAGTTCTAGCTCTCGCTGGAAGTAAAACTAATAGTTTCCGTAAAATATGTATATTTTTTTTATTAACAAAACGTTCAAAAATACTGGTCGTTTTCAAACTTGTACTTTTGACTACGCGCCATTTTGTCAAATTTTTTTTTTTTTTATTCTACTACCTGCGATAGCTATACTTATACTAATTAAAAATTCGTCAATTGTTTTATTTCAGATCAGAGGGAGAGATAAATCATCATTCACCACGCAATTCAATTTTTTTAGAGAGGGAGACTTCAGCATCATTTTTCTAATTTAAAAAAAATTTTTTTTTGTCTTTATTTTCATTTTTGTGTAGTTTATTAGTAATAAAATAAGTGTAAAAAAATTTGAAAGCCTTATTCATTACCCTCATATAGAAAAATTTTTTTTAAAATAGCTTAAATTTTAGGCCACTAGACCACCGGGTCCCCTTAAGTACGACGGAAGTAGCTGTCTGACACTAAATCTAATGTACATTATGTATATTAGATTATCAACTAATAAATATAATGTAGATATTTGCATCTGTTTATGAAATGTATTGTATGTGTTTAGTAGAGGAATTTTTATAGTACTTTTCTAGTGGAGTTAAATGCATTGAGTTCAAAGCATAACACATAGTCACATTCATGTTGTGATCCAATTGACAAAACATTTGCGATTGCCGTTGATGTTTTAGCTAAACTCTCATTAACTAAATCAACCTTAACCACTTTTTATGTATACAAACTCTCTCTTCATTGTACACTGACTCTATTAGATCTAAACAGTTTTACACGTGTTAATTTGGAGACAGAATATTGCACATAATTTTTAAAATAGGCAATAATTTTTATAATGAGCAATTTGCTAAATATTAATTTAGAGACAAGCCATAAAGCTTATTGTAAAATTACTTATTCTTCTAAAATAATTAAAAGTATAATTTTACGTTCAAATGAAACATAGTTTCTATTTACACTATTTAATAACGCAAACCTACATAATCTTTTATGCATCAAATAATATTTTTTGAATTCTGTATTTTTTTAATTTTTTAACAGCATAGATTCATATATTTTCATTTAATAGATGATTTATAAAAAAATTCTCGTTATTCAATTGCCACACCACATATAACTTACATTGTAACCAAAATGTTATAATAAAAAGATATTTTTTGTTTTAAAAATCGAGAAATAATATTTTTTTCTGTTTTAATTAAAAAAATTTGATCATGAATATATAGTAACTAGGGTCAAATATTTAAATAACACATGATTATCATTTGTATTTGATTTTAATTATAAAATATGTATAAGTAAGCACTAATCAAACAAAAAATATAAGGTTGATGCAAAAATAATTACGGTTTTTATCATTTTAAATTTGGTGGCGATTTCCATAGTTACCGTTATCTTTTGTGATAGTCGTGTGATACATCACTGTAGACAATAAGATTAGCACTACTGATTTTAGCTCGTGTCTATTGTTTTCATTATTTAGTATTGTTCGATATAACTTCTTAATTTAGTCATGGTAAAAAGCACATTCGCCCGATTTTGTAATATGAGTTTAAATTGGGACATAAAGCAACAAAAACTGCTCGAATTATCAAAATTTTTTGGCGAATAGTCAATTAGTGAATGTACAGCTCAATACTGGTTCCAAAATTTCATAATAGAAACGAAAGCCTTGATGATGAGGAGAGTCGTGGACGTCATTCAACTAATGTTAATAATAATTTAAGAATCATTATTGAAGAGGACCCACGTAAAACAACTTAAAAGATTGTAGAAGAACTCAATTTTGATCATTCGACCCTTTTTCGATATTTGAGCCTAATTGGAAAAACAAAAAAGCTGAATAAATGGGTGTTGAACTAAACGAATATCAAGCAATTCGTCGATACGATGTCTGGTCTGCGTTTCTTTTGCATAACAAAAATGATCCCTTCCTTGATTGCATTGTCACATGTAATGAAAAGTGAGTTCTCTACAACAATCAAAAACGTTCATCACATAGGTTAGACCGAGGAGAAGCACCAGAACAGTTTCCTACGCAGAAGCATTATGAAGAAAAGATTATGGTCGCTATTTGATGATCAGCAAGTGGTATCATTCACTAGCAACTTCTTAAATCCTGGTGAAACAATAACAGCAAAAAAATATTGTCAGGAAATTGAAAAAATTGTTGCATCGTTTTGTTGCATCTTTTACGATCGGCATTAGTCATTCGAAAAGGACCAATTCTACTTTGACCACACGTTTCAAAAATGGCTACAAAAATTAAATGAACTGACTTATAAAACCATACTTCAGCCATCTTATTTTTCGGTCCTGTTTCAGACAGATTATCATTTTTTTAAAAATAATTTCCTACGAGAGAAGGTTCACAAAGATTCAGCATCAGCTCAAAGCGCTTTCGATGAATTAGTCCATACCACTTCTCCAGAATTTTATCCTGTACGAATAAACAAACTTATTTCCCGTTGGGAGAAATGCGTGCAGGCCAATGGTCTTCATTTTGATTAATAAATATAATTTTTAACTGACATATGCGCCTTTATACTCGATACGTAAAAATCGCAATTCTTTTTGTACCAGCCTAATAGAACATTATTATAATTTAGTTATTTGTAAATTTGAAACTATGATTATAAAATAAAAAAACACAGTACGTCTCTGTTCCTATAATATATATATATATATATATATATATATATATATATATATATATATGTATATATATATATATATATATATATATATATATGTAATGAATTATAAATGAAATAATAACACAGATTTTTATGTAGTGTTTAGTGAAAATTGATTTTATCTATACATTCATAAAATATTTTTAATGAAAAAAATATAAACTAGACAGATATATAACATTAAAATTATATTGATTCAATGTCATTATCATTTAATGCTTGTTTGACGAAGTAATTGCGTTCGAACTTAGATTAAAAATTCAGATATTTGACAATTTATTCATATATTAAAATTTTTATTTTAAAGACTAAATATTCATTTGTTTTCATTATAAAACTATTTGAAAATACAATTATTTTAAGAATGTTTATGTAATATTTGATATTTTGTATAGTTTTGTGTATTTTTGAATTATGTTTACGAGCTATCATGGAGAGATCAACCAGTGATTATAAATTACTGAAGACTAGTTGGAAGTATCAGACAAGGGAATATTTTGATAATTCGACATTACATGGAGTATACTATATTGCAGAAAAGGGGAGACCTTTTCGTGAAAGGTAGGTATTTTTTTACTCTAATCTTTCATAATTGATTAAAATTTCAAATTTACATTTAACTTGTGTGTGTAGTGAACCGATAAGTAAACAAAAGAGCAAAGACGAGAAGAGAAACCAATACAAACACATTGAAATTTTTGAGCGTTTCATTTCGCATCACTATGAACGTTTTAAGTTGGTTATATTGGTTTGTTTCGTTACTTTTTTAGCCTTTTTTTGATCACTGCTTCAATACATACGCGACATTATCTTAATATTTGGATATCAAGTCCAAAAAAAGTCTAAAGCAAAAAAAAAATACATTATAAAGAAGTTTTTTGGTTTTAATTTAAAAAAAGATATATATATATATATATATATATCCATATATATATATATATATATATATATAAATATATATATATATATATATAAATATATATATATATATATATAAATATATATGTATATATAAATATATATATATATATATATATAAATATATATATATATATATAAATATATATATATATATATATATATATATATAAATATATATATATATATACATATATATACACACACACACGAGGGTTGTTTGACAAATTTGGTAAATTTCTATGACATGGCGCCACCATTCATTTGATAACGTCACAGCTATCAAATGTTACTTTTCAAACTAGCATAGGCAAAATTTCAGTAAGAAGCGACGTTTTGTTCACGTTGCCGTAAAAATTGAAAAAAATGAGTTCCGTGCAGTGACAAAACATTTTTATTTAAAAATGTGGACGGCCGCTCACATTAAAGCGGAGTTGGATGGATTTCATGAGGACTGTGCGCCAAACTTGAAGACTGTTTATTTCTGGATACATGAATTTAAACGTAGTCGAACATGCTCTCAAGATGAAGCGCGTTCTTGACATCCAGTTGACATCACCACGACGGATATCGCAGAAGAAATCCATGGTATCGTTATGGAAGACCGCCGAGTGAAAATTCGTGAGAGTTCTGAGACTGTAAACATCTCAATTAAATGAGTGCACAATATCCTGCACAAAATATTGCACTTAAAAAAGCAATGTGCGCGATGGGTGCCGCGATTGTTGACTGTTGAGCAAAAACATGCACGAAAGGGCATTTCAACCCAGTGTTTGGCGATGTTTAATCGCAATCCACAGACCTTTTTACGTCTATTCATCACCATGGATGAAACATGGTTCCACCACTACACACCTGAATAGAAGCAGCAATGAAAGCAGTGGACAACGAGTTTTGAATGTGCACCGAAAAAGTCGAAGACCATTTTGTCGGCTGGGAAGGAGATGGCAACTGTTTTTTTGTGATTCCCAAAGAATCATCCTGATCCACTACTTAATGAAGGGAAAAATGATAACAAGAGCCTATTATACAACATTATTGGACCGCTTGAAAGAAGAGCTGAAACAAAAATGGCCAAGATTGACGCACAAAATAGTGTTCTTTCAACAGGACAAAGCGCCGTCCCACAAATCGAGCGTCGAAATGTCAAAATTGCACGAATTAGGCTTCGCATTAATTCTTCATCCACTCTTTTTCCCGACTTGGGCCCGTCCGGCATCTTCCTAAACTTGAAAATTTGGCTCGGTGGGAAGAAATTCTCGTCGAATGAGAATGTCATCGCCTCCGTCAATGCGTATTTTGCAGACTTTAAGAAAAGCTACCTTTCCGATGGAATGAAAAAATTAGAAACTTGCTTTACCAAGTGTATAACTCTCAATGGAGACTATGTTGAGAAATAAATCGTTTTTTTCCGAAAAACGGTGTTTAATTTGCTTTTTTTTATCATACATATATATATATATATATATATATATATATATATATATATTTAAAATGAAAATATAAATTATAAAAAACTTTCATTTACAAACAAAGAAAATTCCAAAGTAAAAAAGTCAACATCACTATCACAGTTTAATATTTAAAAAAACATTATTATTTAGCACTGGTTAAATGTCAGCAATAAAAAAGGAATAAATGTAACATTACGGATACAAATTGTTACTGAAGACAGAAAGCATGATTTGACTTTTAAATAAATGTCAAATCTCTATCTCTCTTTTTAATAAAACATGTATTTTTTTTATTTACATATTTGTATTTTATAATTACTCTCATACATTAAATGATATTTAATTTCTCCTTATCCATTGTGCATATACCGTGCGTCAGTGGTGTCAAACTCATATGTGAACACAGGCCACCAAATTTATTTTAAGAGTCTGCGAACCGCAGACAAAAGTCACCCAAAAAAAAATTTAACGAGCGAAAAATGGTCTTATTTATATTCGAAAATAAGTCATTTAAATTTTATATTATTTTTTCTTTAATGAATTTATAAAAATTAAAAAAACTACATTAATTTTAGGTATTATTATCAAATGTTACAACAAAATTTTAAATTAGAGAAATTGAAAAAAATAATATTTTTTACTACAAACTTGGCATCTTTTAGCAAAAATTATTTTATCAATGCAGGGTGTATTTTTTTATGATAATGATATTTTTACTATAGATGTTAAATATTCATTTATCAATCTTGACCTGTGTGAAATATTATTAGTCCTTAAAATGGAAACTAATTATTCACATAGTTATGTACTACCAAACATTGCCAAGATTCTTGCTACAAACATACGCATTTCAATAAAATGTTCTGACAAATACAAATAAAAATCTGGAACACTAACTTGATTATACTTTTTTTTTAGTACCGCGTTGCACTGAATTTCAATCAATTCCATTTGAATGTTACTGTTTACTATTATTATTTTAGTTATTTTAACTACTTTATTATTTTAATAAAATCGACTTCAAGCTTTGGCCCGCATGTTTAACATCACTGCCGTCGGTAAAATCTT
>CM068320.1:2967500-2972500 GCA_034766995.1 Acanthacorydalis orientalis | reverse complement strand
ATTTTAAAAAATTACTGGAAGAAGATAGGAAAGAATTCCAAATGGAATACAATAGGCAAGAAAGAGTCGTTACCATGGGATCCCCAATTAGAATAGACCATAGAGAAGTGGAAGAGATATGTAAGTCACTAAAAAATAGGAAAGCAGCGGGTCCCGGGAACATATATCCAGAACTAGTAAAGCACGGAACGGAAACGTTGTGTAAGTTACTACAAACGCTATTCAACAAATGCATAAATGGTGAAAACGTTCCCAAAGAGTGGAAATTATCCTTAATTTCCACAATACACAAAAAATGGGATAGAACAAATTGTGACAATTATTGTGGGCTAGCCGTGACCAGTACCATTAGTAGAGTGTACGGAAAGGTCATCAAGAACAGGATAGAAAAAGAATATAAAAATATGGAAGCAGAAGAACAGGCAGGTTTCCGAGCAGGCCGATCTACGATTGATCATTTATTTTGCGTGACAAAATTAATCGAAAAAAAAAACAACATATGAACAAGAACTGCATATGGTATATATCGACCTGAAGAAAGCCTACAATACTATACCACAAATAAAACTTTGGGAAGTCCTAGAAAAGACGACCATCAACATCAACTTAATAAAAGCCGCGAAACAGTTATATGAACAGAGTAAAACCAAAGTTCGATTAAGAAATAGAACATCGCAAGAATTCGAAATAAATAAAGGACTAAAACAGGGATGCTGCCTACCACCAACATTATTTAAAATATACTTAGAACAAGCACTTAATACATGGAAAAGAAAATGTGAAATCATGGGTGTTCCTCTTGAAGAAAATATGATATATACGTTATGTTTCGCAGATGACCAGATAATAATAGCACAAGATTATGACGATGTCGAGTATATGACTCGAAAAATCATGGAAGAGTATCGTACATGGTGTTTGGAGGTAAACATCGACAAAACTCAATATATGTGCATAGGAGGTTCACAACAAGATTTAACGCTAAATACGGGACAAGTTATAAAACGATACGAAGAATATAAGTACCTAGGAATGAACATAACAAGAGACGGAACTATAGATAAAGCCATCAAAGAAAGATGTACACAAGGCAGAAAAGCTATTTCCTCATTGAACAGTGTACTATGGGACCAGAGCATCTCAAAAGACAATAAAAAGACAATCTATAACACCATAGTAAAGAGCATAGTGATATGCAGCAGCGAGATATGGCCGCTAAACAAAAGATCAGAGAACATGCTATTGATAACGGAAATGGATTTCTGGAGAAGATCAACACGAAGATCAAGGAAAGAACTGATTAGGAATGAGAAAAATATAGAAATCATGAACGTTGACACCACCATAGCGGAAGACATTCGAACTAATCAATTGAGATGGTACGGACATGTTCGACGGATGCAAAAAGAGAGATTTCCAAAACAAGTGCTCTTATTGAACCCCCAAAGTAGAAAAAGACAGGGAAGACCAAGAAGAAGTTGGTCAGAAGGAATTCGAGAAGTAGACTTTTTTGTTGGACTAATTTGTTAACTATTTTTTTCTATAAAATTTAAATCACTTTTAATTGTAATAATTTAAATTAAACGTTAGCAAAATAATGTGAAAAAATTTAAATACATAAATACAGTCAATGAGCTATTATATATAGGTTGGTAGAAAAATAATTTAGTTGTATGCCCTTCAAATTCATATACATTTTTTAATTTAAGTGGTTTTAAGTGATTCAAAATTAATGGATAACTAACGCCTAACTTTTGTACAAGCTCTCGAATTTTTGTGCGTGGTTGTGATTCAACTAACACCTTCGATTGGTAGTTATGAATTAAAGAAGGATACCCGTAACCTTCTCCATCTGTAAAGGTCTCGCCCCCAGCACGAAATTTTTGGAATCACTCTTGAACCGTACGTTTCTTAACAATATCCACAGCAAAAGCATCGTTTAGTTTACGAACAGTCTGTTGCTTTACCATCAGTTTTAACTCATGCAATAAAATTGCTCTTATTTCCTTTTTTCCATTTTTAATTTAAAAACCCAATTTGAAGCAAAATTAATAATAAAACCAAAGTCGATGTTACCAAAATACAGACCAAAAAAATAACTTTAAAATGATATTAACATGAACACGATGAAATGTCACTTTCATTGAAAAAATAAGGTTAGAATTCAGAAAACAAAAACCGCAATTATTTTCTTACCGACCTAATATATTAGTGATGTTGGATTAACTCAACAGTAACAGATCGTCAACAACGGATCTTTCCCTTACAAATATGTTATTTTTCACCCCAGATGTTTTATTTTTTTTTAGTTGATGATCGAAAAAGAATTCATTTGTAAAAGTGAATTTAGCTACAATATCAGAAATGTATTGTTACTGATTCCATTTTTATATTGTTATTATTATTTTCTTAAAACGATGACTGATATTTTTAGAACTAAAACCAGTATATTTATTCTTCTTCTGTAACCATATAGAAACATTAACAACAATGTACTTTTACTCTATAAACCATACCACACTTAACAAAGTTTTAAAAAGTTTTACACTTTTAAAAGAAAGAAAACAAAATAATCACACCTTTTTACAAAATCGTAATTTATATTGTACTTATTAACATAAGAGGTAAATTTTTAATATTTAGATTTCATTTATATAAATATTTATCTGAAATACCTCTAAAAAGTCCAATTTTTATTTAAGTAATTGTCACCAATATGAAAATATAGTTTTATTCAAAAAGGAAGTAATTTTTTTGTGGATATATATATATATTAGGTTTTTTAGAAACGTACGATATGCTTTTTTCAATTGAGTAAATTTGATTTGATTGACATATATCTTTCACACATGTTAAATTGAAATATAGCAAATGTGTTGCATATCTATATAAAATGTTGCAAGATTATTTCAAGCACGTTTATTGACAGTTCTTGAATCTATTTCTAAAAATATTTTGTTGGAGGTCAGTGGACCTATAATATAAATAATTACATTGGAAATGGTTAATAATTTAAATTTTTAACAAAATACTAACATTATGAGAGCATTATAAAAAGAAGAAATATTTTAATTTTGTAAAGCTCGATTAAAAGTATGACACGTAAAAATTTTTCATTTTATGAAAAAATAATTTAGTTATCGAAATATATGTATTTTTTTCTAAATGAATCAAATTTTAAGATTTTTTAAAAAAATGTAGCTCTCTTTTATGTATGTATTATGTATTTATTTACACAGGGAAACAAAAATTTAATAGAGATATTGTTGTAACCCAAGTATCAATATGAAATAGAATAAGTAAAATAAAAAAGTTCTTATTTTTGAAAATAAATTGTATATCTCTCTTTTTTTCTGTTACATATATACATATATATATATATATATATATATATATATATATATATATCAGTGGCCCACCCAGTAGGGAGGCAAGGGGCCCAGATACGCTCTAAAGGAAAAAAGAAAAAACACTAGAAAATAATATCATTGCGCAAAAATACTCCTATATACATAGAGGATTAATGAAACCACGTCTGAAGTAATTGAAGAGCTGTGTAAAAAGAAAAGAAAACTGCATTCCATTCTTTAAATAAAATTAATTTATAAATTTTAAAAAATTTATAAATTTTTTAAAATTAATTATATAATCACCTAATTAATTTTTTGAATTCACATTAAAAATATTTTTATCCATTCAACTCACCCCTCCACCAAAATTAAAGCTACATACATGCGGCATGTATTCACTTTTGCTTTAAATTTTTGATAGGAATTTACATTTGGATATCTATGACCTAAGTAAAGGTGTAATGCATCGCGTAAAGTGCAATGCCTTTAGTTACGAAATGTTAAATAGTTAGAAATATAACGACTGTGATTCTCCAATGAAATTCGTGCCCTAGATATTATACAACGACGATTGCCTATTCATTATTAATAATTTTAACTTTAAGTGAAATATAAGTAATTCTAGGATAGTATGAGCGTTAATTCGTAAATGATTTTTATCGCCCTACTACTTACATTTCCACTTACAGAAATTATATGTTTTTCGTTCTGACACATTATTTAGTAACTTTTTTTTTAAAAAAATTGATAAATTTAAAGTTATTTTTTTAGATCTATTTTACAAACCTGACTACATCTCGATGTTCGTCGAGCTGTTTAAATTATAGTTTGAAATTATGGTTAAACTTACTTTTTAGAATGAATTAACTTTTTATATGCCAAACATTTTATTTTTTCAAAATGTAGAAAAAAACATTTTTATATTTCTATCATCTCCACTACAAATATAAAAAGATGTCAACTGATTGTTCGGCAAGTTCTGTGAATATGTTAAGGTATATAAAAATTCTATAAGACAGTCATGATAAGCCAGTTTACCATCAAATTCTATTTTTTTTCTAAAATTTTAAAATACAGTTACTTTATTATTAGGTATCAAAACAAAACAATAATTAATAAATTTCCAAACAGATGATAAAAAAATCGAACTTATTGAACATCGCTGGGAAAAGTGTATAGAGCTGAAAGGAGATTATGTTGAAAAATAAATATATTTTTTTCCAAAATTTTTGTGTTTTCTTTGTTGGGTCGGGTACTTCTGGGACCACCCTCGTATTGTCGTATCCCTCGGGCGTTGGTTGCCAGAACAGTTCCCTTCGGTGCCCAATGCTCAATCTTGATTGATTTTTTAGCCACCGACACCAGGTTGTTTTGTTCGTTCAATTTCTTTTTTCTAAATTCGTCAATAGTATGGCCTTTATTTTTACAATAATTTCATTGTTTAAATTGAAAATTTGAATTTGAAGGATTACTATAATTATTGTTAATTTTTTGTCTACATTTTTTAGTGTTATGATTATTTCTTTTCCAATTTTTACAATATAGGCTTTTATCTTTTAAATGAAGGATTTTTGATCTAGATTCAGCTAACAAATAAGATTCTTCTTCACATGCGAGTGAGAAAGCTTCGTTCATTGTATTAAATTCTTT
>CM068320.1:2960000-2962500 GCA_034766995.1 Acanthacorydalis orientalis | reverse complement strand
AATAAAAGTGAATTAACGTTTATTTAATAACACTATAATAATCGAAATTTCTACTTATTGATTCAGTTTTACACTTAAATGTATATATATATATATATATATATATATATATATATATATATATATATATATATATATATATATATATAATCCATTATATGTACTACTAAACTCCATAGACATATCTCTAGTCGGTGGACAAAAATACTTAAACCAAAAAATTAAAAAAAAATGGTGCGTGGAACTCTTATACGTTGCAAGTGAAACTTCTAATCATTATTTTTTAAATATCAAAACCGTCAATTTCTCTTAATGTGAATAAATTTTAAGATATTAGGATTATGAGACAGTAATGTGGTCTATAAATTGAGTAAACATAAAGTAATTAAATTAAATATTTTAATCTTTATTCATCAATCTCCATCGATTCATACTCAAAAAATGAAATTATTGGCTTATGATAACTAAAACTATGCTGTCAAAAAGGACACGGTATACGTAGTACACTGCGAAAGCATTTAACCTACATGATCTACACTACGTATCAGATAGTACCCACTGCGCAAGCGCGTGACGTTCGAGGTAGAAAGAGTAAGAGTTTCTCCCACATTCCACTCGCGGCTTCTTGCTGGTGGAGCGTTTCACTTTTCGTCTTACTCGAACAAATCTACGTGACAATAAAATTTTCACTTCAAAAATATTATTTCGCAGTCTATTAGAATATATAATGTTATAGAATATAAGCAGATATTCTAAAGAAAAAAAAACAACAATTAAGTCAATGGAAAGGATTTTGTTTAAAAAATTTGAATAATATTATTCATGAGGTTATTTTATCATTTTTTTTTTAAAAAAACCGTTTAAAAATTATTAAAAGCGAGATAAATACTTGACACCCAGAGACATGTTCAATTAAATATACTTGATTACAAAACTAAACTTCTTAGTTATTACTTTATTTTGTTTGTAATGCATAAAGAAGTATACTTAAAACTAATATAAAATTTGTAATGTATAAAAAATAAACAAGATACATATATAAGAATTATGGGTTGTAAAATTACTATAAATGATATTATTAGAAAAATATATAAATAGTATAAGATATTCAAATATCTATCTAAATATGTTTCTTTTTCTAACACAATTCGATAATAAAATTATGATTTGAAAATCTATATTGTAAATTTTCTTTCGTTTTTTATTTTACCCCAATATTTCAAAAAATTTAAAAGTAATAAACTATAATAAAACATTTTTAGTACAGTATTAAAGAAAAATTAATATCACTGAAGAACAGTTTTGAAAAAAAGATTTTATTTTTTATTTAATGACAGTAACACTCAATTTATGTTTTGAAAGTCCTATTTTGTTTTTCACAGCATTTATACACACATACACTTACATATATAATACACACAAATATATATATATATATATATATATATATATATATATATATATATATATTAATATAATATATATGTGTATATATATATACATATATATATATATATTATATATATATATATATATATATATATATATGTATATTTATATAAATGTAATATATATATGACTAAATATTATAGGTTGCTTCTCGCTGCACTGACTTTTTATTCGAATGTAAATGGAAAGATGAGGAAAGCGATTGCTGTGAAGACTTTTTACCCATCTTAACTGAAAACGGATTTTGTTATGTATTTAATTCAGATAATTATGATAAAAATTCGCCTTGGTAAGACATTTCAATTATCTAAATAATATTTTATTTATTGTTCATTTTTTATCAATTAAATTAAAATGGATAAATTTAAAGATCTGAAATATTCTGAACTAACGATTAACTTAAAAATTTCTTTAAATTTTAGGCTGAAAAATCATAACCGTACTTTTCAATTATTATATATTCAAGAAACTGATATAGATTGGTCAATTAAGTTCAATTCTAAACATAACTCTTTTGTAGATGTAAGTAATTCGTACTTATTCCAGTTAAATATATCCAAAAATTTACTTACAATCGACATAGATCTAAATCCAAAGTTAATTTCTGTATCTAGAGACAATACAATATTTATCCATATCAACTGATTTAATTCGAATTCAAATCACGCGAAATCCCTTACATTATCTGTTATCGTATTTAATTTATCTGTACTGTCTTGAAAAAGAACAACTTCTGTTTTTTTAGTTTCAACCAATATACCAATCCTATTGATGGTCAGTTTTCTGTACATAAGTTTTTTGCGGGCTACTAGCTGATAGTTGATTATTTACACCTTTGTAAAGTGATATTGAATATTATATTTCTCGACTAAAATTAAAAGTTTCGTGTTTAATTTACTTTGCTATTTAAAAGGGTAGAGTGATAATTGCCCGTATTTGACAAGAGATGGTACCACTGATATCAAACTGCAATATCTTTTAACACCATTATCTTTCAAACTACTGCTGTCAAAGTTTGAGCACAATACGTTAATTAGCTTAGTTTCGACAG
>CM068320.1:2930000-2955000 GCA_034766995.1 Acanthacorydalis orientalis | reverse complement strand
TTGACTACATACTATATGAATTCTATTATTAACTAATAAATCAATATATGTATACATATATATATATATATATATATATATATTATATATGTATATATATATATATATATATATATATATATGCATATTATATTTATATAATTATTTAGCCTAATTTTGTTAAAAAAATAAAACTATTTTTACCTAATACTACTCCGAAATAATTTTTACCTAATAAATGTACGCTGGCAAGATTAAAAAAGGATAAATTTTTAGAATAAGTATACGATTATTGTAACTTTGGGAAACTCTATTATAAAATGTCTTCATGCTTCTGTATGTATGTATGAGGACAATTTGAAAAGTTCGCGGTTTAACTATGAAAGAATAAAGCTTGCGTTTTTAAATTACTTTTATTTTTCAATGCGGTCCCCCTGACTTCAATGCACTTCTTCTAGCGATGCTCCGATCCTTTTATGCCGTCCCGGAATTTATTTTCTTAGAGGTCCTCGAAATATCTTTTCACTGTTGCTATTAGTTGAGCTATTGAGTTTTTCCATGGATGCAACACTTGTATAGAGACGTGCATTGTCCTTATAGAAAATGATTTTTTCTTTGATGAACCTGGTCTTTTCTCACGAATTGACTGATCAAGTCAATTCAAAAGTTTATCATAATATTCTCCCGTTATCGTGTGACCCTTTAGAAGGTAGTCAATTCGCAGGATCCCTTTATCATCCCAAAAAAATGAAGCCCTAATTTTCCCAGCGGATAAAACCGATTGTAATTTTTTTTCGATGGCGGAGAGTTGCCATACTTTCATTGCTTTGATTGTTGTTTTGACTCTAATGGAATGTAATGGTGAATCCAAATCTCATCTCTAGTCACAAATCGCCGGATAAATTCAGTCGTATCCCTCTGAAATCGATTTAAACAGTCTTGGGAAAATTGTACTCGAATGGGTTTATGATCAATTGCCAGCAAACGCGCACTTATCTTTCCGATAGATTTTTCATATTTAATTCTTCAGTTAGGATGTGATACACGCGTTCATCTGAAATACCCACAACCTTAGCAATTTCGACACCTTTTAATCGCCAATCCTATAAGACAATATCGTGCACTTTGTTGATGATTCTTCTGTCATTGCAGTTTTCGGACGTCCACTACGCGGGTTATCTACTAAACCACATTTAAATACAGCTGCCCACTTCACGGTTGTATACGTAGGTATATTATTACCTAGTAAAATTTGCATCTCATTAAACATTTCTGTTGGAGTTAAGGTTTTTTTGACAAAAAAATTTATCATCGTACGATGTTCAACTTTATCCATTTCAACAACGGTACAAAAAGAGCTATATTTAAATTGTTGTTTGGAACAAACTGCTTGACACATTTAATTATAGACTTTGGGTTATGTATAAGATATACATCGCTTTGTAATGCGCCACAAATATTTAAAATATCACTGACACTTATATGTTAGGCCGTGAACATTTCAAATCACCCTCGACTATACAAAAATATAAAAAAGTATTAGTAAATAAATTAACAACTGATTGTAGCCCTTCAAAATTCACTGAGAACATGACAGAACATTATCCTCTCGAAATTGAGTTCGTTTCGTGGCCTATGGTGAGATATAAAAGAGAAGTTATATTTGGTTGGGTGGATTTAGTAGGTAGGTAGTATAGATAGTATACATAAATACACACACACGTATATATATATATATATATATATATATATATATATATATATACGATTTTTAAGTTTTTCATATGATGTTCGAATTTTTACTACATTTTCAAAAAAAAACAGTCATAGATGTTCACTCTCCCAAATAGTTCAAATCATACAGTGAGTGATAAGTCTACAAACACCACATAAATGTGCAATATTCAAGAATCTATGAATTTTTTTTTATTCAAATATTCATTAAATTGAATCTTTTTTATATCCATGTACAAAAAGAAAAATTCAAAGCGATTGTTTGAACAAAAATAAAAACTAAAAATTCAGTATCACAAAAGTTTACATACAGTTATGAAAACATTTTGAAATTTAATTACTTCTGTTTTCAATTCTATTATTTCCCTATAGTGTGAAATACATTATTTGTCATGCAGTTATGTGTTTAAAATATTTTATTTTAGTCTTAAATTTTACTCTGGAGAAGGAAGTAACTTGAAAAATGACATTAAGAAGTGAAATTAATATTGAAATATGGAATTTAATAATGAAACTACGCGATAAAAACGAAAAGCTACCGAGAAATTTCAAAAACTGTAAAAAGTCATGTTAGAGTTCAGACAATTATTAGAAATTTTAGTGATAGAGGTAGTGTATCGCATAAGAGATGATTTGGTCATCAAGGATTTTAAGTGAACAGGATAACATATCTATACTAAAAGCGGTCCAAAATAACTGCTTTGAAACTAACGGAACATAATCGAAAGACATGCGAAAAGTCAGTAAATCCTAAAATTATTAAAAAGTATTGAGATTTAGGATTTCATGGAAGAGTGCAAAGAAAAAAACATTAATGTCTATCTTAGACGAACAGGAACAAAAATTGAATTTGCTAAGAAATATAAAAACGAAGGCCACGAATTGTGAAAAAATATACTTCTCACAGATGAAACTAAATTGAATATTTTCGATTATGATAACAGGAGCAACATGTAGTGAAAAATAAATACAGAAATGAATATAGTGAATATTACACGAACAGTTAAACATGGCGGTAGTAGTGTGATAATTGGGGATCAATAGCATCGAACGGAGTGAGAAAACTGGTGTTTATTAGCTCTTTCAATACGACTTTTTTGTTTTGATTAATTTTGTTAAATGGTAATTAATTGCATTAAGGAACAGTTAAAATTGGCCTGAATTTTTGTCCAAGAATTTCCCGACATCTTGGATAAAAAATATAGTTCTGGGAAGTTTTGTCCCATAAATATTTTATAGTGAGTTCACTACGTAAAGTATTTCCCCGACAAGATGTTTTGAAAATCTGTGAGACATATGTATCCCGTTAGTAACAAAAGGATTAAGAGAAGAATAAATAGTATATAGTATTTGAATATACCGCGCAATAATTTGCAGTTATCTATTAGAAGTTTGTGACTAAATAGCATCGGGATCATTCAACAGAACAACAATCATAAAGAGTATTATCTAGTGAAACATCCTACATTGCACTAGCGCCACGGGATCACAAATCTGCCGAGAGTGTTATATGGCTGATCCTAAGCATACCTCAAGAATTGTTAAGGAATGGATCTTATACAAGGTCCCTAAACAATTTCATTCTCCCCCCCCCCCCAGTCATTCGATTTAATCCCTACCGAGCATATTTGGAATAAACTCGAAACAAATATCCAAAAATATAACATTACAAATCAGGAATCTCTAAAGATGCATTAAAAAGTGCATACACAGAAATCATAATAGATGTGACAGAAAACTTTTATTTGTCTATGCCAAAGATCATGAAAGCAGAAATAGCTACGAATGAGGAGGACCTTACAAAATATTAACAATACTTTCCATTAAAAATTATACATAATTAACTGAATTTTAAGGTATTTTTCTAGATATATGTAGAATTTTGTGACGCTCAATTTTTATTTTTGTTTAAAAAATCGCTTTCAAGTTCTTTATTTTTTTTCTTGCGTGTATATAGATATAAGAAATGATGTAATTTAATAAATATTTGAATAAAATAACTTGCGTAGATTTTTGAATGTTGCATATTTGAGTGGTGTATGTAAATTTTTGTCACTCTGTACCATTCAAAGTATTTGGGAGAGTAAAAATCTATAATTAATTTTTTTTAAATTAGCTCAAAAATGCGAATATCACATTAAAAGACTTTAAAAACACATGTATATATATATATATATATATATATATATATATATATATATATAATTTGTTTGGATTGTAGTGAGAGTGAAACATTTGTAAATTTAACCACGGTACTAAAACAATATTGTGAAAAACCAGTTAATGAATTAATGATTGTTTTTTTTGTTAGAACAGCTTCAACTTCTTTTGCTGTACCTTTGCGCTCTAAGAATGATGGTATCACTATCAAAAATAATTCATATCAAAATCATCAATAATTAATTATTGATATTTTTTTTCAAAAAAAATTTTCAAATAAAGAACAACTATACAGGAATGAATTCATTTCAGGGACAAGCACCTCCATAAAAACTAAATATTTTTCCATTCATTTTTTATAATTTAATTTTTAGTGCACAGTTAACTCTTGCTGCCAAAATTATTATATTTATATATATATATATATATATATATATATATATATATATACATATACATATATATATATATATATATAACTTCCTTTATTAGTGTCCTTTGGAGGAATTGCTGGTCTTTTCTTAGGATTTAGTTTGCTGTCTGGAGTAGAAATAATATATTATTTTACAATAAGAGCATGCTGTATGTTTTATCGTGATAAAGAGGAATTAAGGGAGTTCGAATATGAAACACGTGAAACACAGCAAACAGACTTTGATCTGAATTTAACACCTTATTTCATCAAACCGCCCAACCCTAACAGTGGTATGAAGATAATGAAGAAAAATTATGGATTGGATGTAAGTAATTTTAAACACTCTTGTTTGTCATTCGCTTAACTTAACCATTAACATATTTTATTATTTAATCCATTTTACTAATATTTTCATGCCTTTAGATGCTTTAGGTGGATATATTTTATGAAATGTTATAAATTATATTTTATAATATTAACCTAAGTTCTTGTTAATAATCTAACATTTTTAAATTGTTTTTATTTTAAAAAATATATATACTGGTTATGCGTTTCTTGGTATATTATGATCATTTATTTTAAAAAAAATGCTATAAAACATTAATCCAGTCGATTATTGATTTTTCTAAAATATAATTCTTTATATGCATTTAAAAACAATCTATAAATGAGAAATATAAAAAAATAAAACAAAAATCAAAAATAATCAATATTTTTAGTATTTTATACAGTTATATGAAGGAATACAATGTCAAAAAGAAATGTTTTCATAATAAAATGTTTCAATTTTTAATAAAAAAATTAATTGTAAAAATATTTGAAAACAAAACAATTATCCAGTTAAATGTATTTTTTCATCTGTTAATTAAAAACAATAAATTTGAATATTATTTTCTGAATTATCTATAAATAGAATATTAGAAAAGAAATAAAAGCTATTCTGATAAAAAAAAATAGTAAAAATAAAATAATCATTAAAAGTAATTAAAAAGCATGTATCAAAAATCCCTAAAAATGTCAAACAGTTTATAAAATTGTTATGTAAAAGCCTTTGAGTACCATCTGGATTTATCCAAAACCATTTTCTATGTTTACTTTTTCACATCCCTAAAATTAAAACATAAAACCAAGCAGTTTCTGTACAGTTCACTTTTAAGATTTTTTGATGACGACTAAGTAATAATTTAATATATATATATATATATATATATGTATTATTAATCTTGCCTTTTTGCAGTTCTTCTTTTACTTATTTCAGTCGTTTTTCATCACACATAATATTCACATATCATTAATTAAAATCTCTTTAAAAACTCATTTTTAATTTAATGTTATCAAATTTGATTTTATTTCTATTCAGATATCATATCTAACACGTTTTTCATGAAAAAAATAACAAGAATTTATATTATTTGGCAAAATATATGTAAAAAGTAAAAAAAAATATATATAACAATAATGAAAACTCCACAATAAATCGTTACACAGAAAAAGTTTTGTTTTACCTTTCATATTAAGTGCAAAATAAATTTTGAAAATCACAGCAACTAACACAATGTAATTATGTATTAACTATAAATGATATACTTTTAACTACACTTTGAAAATAAAAGAATAAAATTGGAAACCCAAACTGTTCCAAAATGTTTTAAATACAAAATTAATTTACAATCAGAATTTACGTCATTTTCAATTAAAACTATTCAAGTATGAATTTACATCACTATAAATGATTAAATAACATTCAATTCAATATTAACTGCCTGTGTTGTCTTAAGAGCAAATACATAAACTATATACTTGTTATATAATACAAAAAGAAATAGATTGTATGTAGTGAATTATAAACGCTTTCCTTGATTTTACATAAAGATTTTTTAGTTGCAATGGAAAAGGGATTAATTTTATTTTTTAACATTTATTATACACAAGTATAACAATAATGGTCAATAAAATAACTTACCCCATTTATATATGAAGGTCAATTATATTCAATTTTTTTCTGAGGAAAATAATAGTATGACAAATGATTTTTTTATGAACAGAAATAATCTACTATTTTTACTTTAATTGAATGTAATTATATTTAATTTTTGTTCATATTATATATATATATATATGTACATATGTATAGCATATAATTATAAGTGAGATAATGTAGAAATAGTTTCACAAATGGATTTTAACTCTCTACACATCACAATCTTTTTTTTTTAAATTAAAATGTTATTATTTGTTGATCATTTTATTATTTATATGCAATTTGGTAATGATGATTAACATTGTCAGAGTACTGAAGTTTTTCCTATTTTCCTATTTTACATTAATATTACATTTCCTATATTACATTATATGTGCTGTGAGGATGAAGGCATTCGAAATGATCAATAATCAAGTAGTAGATATTGTGATTAGAATTTTTTCTGTAATTTGTGGGGAATGAAAATTAATTTGTGAAAATATATTTAATTACACTAATAAACACTCTAATTGTGAGTGAAAATAGAATGATAAATGTGTTTGAATGTAGTTGATTTCCACTCATTCATTATTCGAAATATTATTAAATAAAAGACATGTATTATATAATACAAAATGGATTGAATGTGAGTATACATATATGAGTATGTGCTGTGCATGTGTGAACATTTCTTTTAAATCAACTATATTGCATTTGACAAAAATTAATCATTGTTTGACATTTCATTAAGAAATTAATCCTTTATATTGCCTCTAATATTTTTATTTAATATTTTAATAATAATAATAACAAAATTTCTAGGATAACAAAATACAGCCGTACCCACCTTTATTCAAGAGAAAAGAAGCTTGGGAATCAGCATTACCTCCATTCGGAATTGAATATTTACCATAAACATATCGATACATAACACATTTATTAAACGATTGTATACAAACAGTAATATATGTTAAAATACAGCACCATTTTTTAAATGTACAAATTATAAATTAAATTTGTTTCTGGTAAGTGCAAACAATTGTAAGACTAGGAACAGTAATTAAATATCTTCCTAATATCGACTAGAAAAAGAAGCACATGTTATTATCTATATTTTTGTGTTTAACACTAATATCTATTTCAACGATGATGAATTTTTAATTCGGTTTATGTAATTCGTCGACAGCCTTTTCATAATTTCTTACTAATAATACTAAATATTATTGAAAAGAATGAGACCAATAACTTTTCATTACTCTAATTATTTAATTTTCAGCAATGAAAATATGTTAGTTTAATAAAAAATGATTGTGATGCATTTACAATTATGTAAACTACTTACTAATATAAAAATTGATAAATTACAAAACTGTGGTACTTATTTTAGCATACAAGTACAGTATTTAATATAACTACATTATATACATATATCTAAAAAAATACATCCTTATTGTACAGAAAAGAACACGTTTTATTGAAAATATTTTCCATAAAATTTTTCAATAATATTAAAATACATTTTGCTATATTTTGTTTGAATCGCAATCAATTCAGAATTTTGATTTTTATAAAATATTCTGTATCCATTATAATTGCTGTAGCTTAAATTTCTTATTTTTTTGAAGCTATAATATTGTCTTGGTGGTCTTTGTTTTTTTTTTTGGATTATCTGAGTGTTGATATGTTTGCCATTTTCAAGTAGTTTCAAAATGTTTACTGTTTTCAGGTAGATATTAAGGACTAATTTTAAATCTGATGTATGTTTACTTATATATATATATATATATTTATATATATATTTATATATATTAGATAGAGTGTAGTTTATAATTTCGAGGTATAAAATATCAGATCGTTATTTGTATTTATTTGTTATATTTAATATGTGACCTTTATTTTTATATATTTGAAGAATATTTAACATTGAGCCTTTATTCATAATTTTTATTATTTATCTTCTATTATTTACATTAAATTAAAGATATAAATAAAACAATACAAATAAAAATATTAAAAATCAAGGTATAATATTAAATAATCTTGAAAACCTTGAAATATATAAAAAGAATATATCCAACAATAAATAAACCCAAATAGTAACATTTTATTTTTAACTTAAAAGTATAAACCATCCTTCTTCTAAAACACTATAAATGAATATGTCAGATTGAAAACAATCTTCATAATCCATCTAGAGATGATACACATGCCAAAACTAGTAGCAGGGAACAACCACTCAGATAAACTAAAGAGGTGAAAATAACCATGGCAATGTGTTAATGAACATAGAGAATAGAAGTAATCACTTGAAAAAAAAAATATTGCAACAAACAAATATTTTGAATCTATTTACCAAATTTATATATATATATATATATATCTTATTTTCTTATATTTTAAAAATATATTTTATACGACAGAAATTAAATCTGTAATTATCTATTCTTTAAAATCAATTATTTTACTTATTATATAATATTCTAAAAGTGTCAATAAATCAGTAAATAATGAATTTTTAATATACATATATATGCATACTTTAATTAAATTGATACGAAATTTTAACATGACTATTTAATAAAAATATTTTTAAAAAAGCCACGATATTATATAATGTTGTTTTCCATTTAAAAAATATTTTTTCTAAACATTATTCATATAAACAATTTAATCAGGCAAGTCTATAAGCATAAAAAACAAAAAAAATAAAACAAAAATTTTCTATCTCAATAAAAACATATTTAATAAAGGATACAATATTTTATGTAATTTGAATGGCAAATAATATAAAATACCAATGTTTTACGTTAATTTTCAGAATTTCTGACCATTCATGACACAACAATATTAACACGTTGCTAACCGAATGAGTAGATCTTCCCCATTTACATTATAGCGCTGCACGTCCAAATTTTTATTGCGGTCGGTAATGTATTAAAATCGAAATTAATTAATAATAACATTTTAATTATAATATAATGTCAAATATAACACAAATTTATAATAACAAATTGAATATTTTCGATATTTTAGGTCATTTAAATTCATCGCTAAAATATTCTGAAAATGTTCTAAATGACTATCAGAATATTTCATTTGCATGCATACATACATACACACTCATACATATATATATATATATATATATATATATATATATATATATAAATATGTGTATGTGTGATTGTACACATAAAATATACAATTTAACGATTTAATGAAGTATTAGCATTAATATTTCATTGAATTTCTAATATTTAAAAATCAAAGATAGTTTTTTTGTAATACGATGTATAGAGTATTTGTTTTAATTCAATGTTCTGTTTTCTTTTTAAAAAAATCCGAATATTCCTATTAAAAGAAACTACAAATTTACTTAAGTACTTATTATTGTTTGCCTAGTAATGAAATTTAAATAGTGTAATATTTTCTACGAACAAATTTAATTCTAATGTAAAAAAAAATTAATTTAATTAAAATGCTAGGAAAGTACATATATACATATTTCTATAAACAATTGATTACTTTAAATTATATTAAAAACAATAAATTAAAAACTATTTAAATGTTCTATACTATAAAAATGAACAAATTTACATCACTAAATCTTTTAATAAACTTTTGCACCCATTGATAACCATAAATGGGTAAAAGTTGAATATAAAATCAATCTCTTGTCTTAATCAATAAAACTGAATTAACTTATACAAAATAGATATTGAACCGACTCGATAGCATCTATAATCAAAAAAAATGTAGACGAGAGTCGGACTTTTACATAAATACATTCATACATATCAACAGAGTTTTTAACTGCTTTTAAAATTTCACGTTTTAAAGTGAAATAGTAGATTTCTTATAGATACATCATACACATTAGAGACATTAGTCAGAAAATCTGATACAATCGTTAATATCAAAACCATTAAAATCACTGATCCGTAGCATTTGGATTTGTATAACTAAATCCATGAAACTGCGCCTGGTCCATTGATTGTAAAATGTTGCGGTCTATTGGTGTTAATTTGGCACGCTCTGCAGTAAAAGCTTTATCAAAATATTGAGTATCCAATGGATGTTGCTGTGAAAATATTAAAAATGTATTATGCATTTTAATAAACTCAAATAAAAAATTATATAAATTAATAATTAAAATGTATATAGGTAAATAATAAAGCTAATAATATATATATATATATCACGTCTAAACAATAGTTTCTCCCTAATCTGAATGTAATCCATTTTGCATTACTCATTCTATAATTTCAAATTATTGCATTCTTTATCTCACATAATTTGCAAAAAAGAAGAGGCGAAGGAATACGTTTGAAATATTTTTTTATTGCTACACATAAAAATTCGTTTAAATAAAGAACTAACTATTCATAATAGAAATATTTGCAGTAATATTTTAGGATGTCATGCATATTAAAAATAACATTATATTTATTCAATGAAAAAAAGTACTCTGCATAACTGTTTAAAGCTGCTTCGATAGGGAGTGTGTTTGAATTCTGCTGGGCACATTTAAAAACGTTCTAAATGTTACTAAGGTACATTTAAATTAATAAAAAAGTGTATACGAGTTTGTTTGAGTGGTTTCCTTTGATGATTTTCTTGTAATAATTTGAAAATTATACGATTATAGTTGGCACACAGAAGAGCGCCTAGAAAATAACATTTCGATGTATTGCTTTCTTCTTAAAAACAATACATTAAAATTTACATTATTTTCAATAACTGCTTTAATTTTACAAACATAATAATTCAGTTTCTTTTGGAAGAAACTTTTATTAAAATGTAATTGTTAATATTGATTTGAAAATTGTCAAAATTATTTTCTGTTAACAATATTTTTGTATCAGATATTCTTACTGTTACAGTTGTTTAAATGTATATAAGGAATTTTATCTTTCATATATTCTTGCTTTATATTTTTTAAAATTTTCCGTACATTTTTTTATTATTGTTTCAATGTCTCTCTCTACTTTAATTTTCTTAAGAAATTTTGTCAATAAGCTTTATCTTATTTTTTTCTGCTCTCAACATTTTCTCTATAAAAATCGGCTTTCAAGAAATAACTGATAAGAACATAGCACTAAATATTTTCAGCCTAAATAGGAAAAAATATAAATAAAAGAACAAAATTTTACTATTTTTACTGTTCAAATCATGCCCTCCGCTCTCCTCAATACTACATTGTGGATGAGCACCTCCACCTGCACAAGTTAAAGGTTCTTGTACCTCGCACTTGTACCCATAGCGCTGCCACAACCTCGAGTTGTACTATTTTTCTATATAATCCCCTATCACTTCAATACATTTTTTTGAGTGCCTAATTACCAAGTTTACGTTTACTTTTATAAAAATAATCATCCTTTTTCGTTTTAAAGTGCTCACTTACCACTGTTTTCAGCTCATTTTCATCATTACAAATGACTCCTCTGTCTACGTAAATACTTTTTCAAATTACCAAAAAGGTAATAATTGCTAGAGGCCATGTCTGGACTATATAATGGGTAATCAATTTCTTGAAAACCACATTCCCGAATAGCAGTTTGAGAAACAGTAGCAGTGTGAACTGGTCCACTGTTGTGTAACAAGCGCACTCCTTTTGTGTTTTCACACCTTTTTTCATAAATATTCCATAATTTATGTACCAATGTTACATAATAAGGACCATTAACAGTAATATTGCATTTCTTAAAATTTATTAATAAAATGGCTTTACAATCCCAAGAAAACGTGGCCATGATCTTTTTTACTGATTGGGACGCTGGCTTTCCTTGTGGGTGGTTCACATGCTCACCGCCAATCTGTAGATTCTGTTTTAATCAGATGATCATAGTAAAGGACAGTACATTTGAATGTAGCTCACAGAGCTCTAAAAATGAACGTGCGCAGACTACTCGGCACTGAAATAAGTTTTGGTACCCACCTTGCACTGACCCTGTTTGTGAAAGATTAGACATTGCTAATAATTCTTTCATCCTTAAGCACTAGATCTTCGATAAGTGCAACATAATCGAGAGTGAGCACTTCTATTGGGTGTCCAGGATGCAATTCATCTTCCAGTGATTTCTCCCATGCGAAATTTCTTAGTCCATTTTTTTACCATGGAATATGAAGAGGAAGCTTCTCGATACGTGCCATTGAATCGTTGTTTTATTTGGTGTGATGTAACCCCCTTCTTTTGTCAGAAACTTAATTATTAGATACTCAATTTTGATTACTGTCACATTGTTAAGAACACATCTTCCTCTTATCTTATGTTACTCAGCCATGAATCTACCATACTGAATAGATCACCAAACATGCACATGTGTAAAAATGTTAGGCCGAGGATATTTGGGCTAACATTTTGGCTACCTTCTGCTCTGAATCTGCTAGAGAATAAAAAGTAAGAGAATAAAGTGTTCAAATCTATTCTGCATTTCAACATCTTCTCACTCACTAGACTGTACAAATTTAAAAATAAATAATTTTTATGTTCTGATTTTTCATGCCTGATCGTGTTAAGCTCTAGATATGATTCAGGCAACACTTCACGATATTGCAACTCAGAAGATAACTGATTACCTTGATACATTGATCCAGCAGGAATAGTTTTAGTAGCGTGACATAAGTTGAAAAAGATAGTACAGAGTTTATTCAAAATGTATTGAATCAATTTATTCGCTCAAAGCTAGTATAAGGTGTTCTTGATTGAATACAAGAATAATATCGTAACAACCTAACTCTCTCGATATCATGCATCACAGTTGGATTAAAGAAAATGCCAATGACCTCACATGAACAAAAGTATACCTTATATGTAAAATTAATAAATAATTAATAATCCGAATTGAAATATGCAAAACAGACTATGTGCGGGTAAAATATCAAAATGAAATGCAACATTTTGATGACTATATCAAGTGGATTGAGAAAAATGATATAAATTTAGTGAAACATAGAAAACAGTTGTATTCAAAGAATTAAAAGGTATATTTTCATGTATTAACATAAACTTATAAATTACAATTCTATATCCAAAAATAATATGAAATAATAGATTGAAAATTAATTTTTAATTTATCTAAAAATATTTTTTTTCTTAAATATGTATTAACACTACATTTATATACATAATATATTTCCATTATTCAATCATGTGTTTTAATAAAATGCATAATTTTAAATACGGTATATCTTGCGTTACTCTGAAATCTTTCAGAAATCTGAATTTTTCAATAATCCGAATTGAAGTATGCAATTAATTCTTCACATTACTGAGACATTATGTTTATATATGTACGTATATATATATATATATATATGTATATATATATATTAATAATGTAATATATCGAATAGGAATTTTAAAATTTATTGTGTTGTTTTCATTTATACTTGTTGTTCATGATTGCTCTGTGAAAATCCCAGAATCCATGCACGAGTTCATTCGTTCTAGTGAAAAAAATGAGCTAATACGCGGTTTCTAGAATTCAAAAAGTGGATTTAATTAAATTTTAATATGAAAGAATATAGTTTACTATTTAATTCTCTCGTTCAAAAATTTTCTATGTAATGATTAAAAATGATATTCAAAAAAAATCTTGGAAAAGATTTTTTGGTATAATAATATTCTTATGTTAGGTTGGTAGAAAAATAATTGCGGTTTATGATCTTCAAATTCATATACATTTTAAGTAGTTTTAAGTGATCCAGAACTGTTGAATGACTAATGTCTAACTTTTATGCAAGCTCTCGAATTGCCGTATGTGATTCTGATTCAAAGAACACCTTTAATTGGTCGTTATGAACTAAAGGTCATCCGCGACCTTCTTCATTTTCAAGGCACTCGTTCCTAGCACGAAATTTTTGGAACCATCATTGCACCGTACGTTCCTTAACAATACCCACACCAAAAGCATCGTTTTGTTTACGAGCAGTTTCTGCTGCTTTATCACCCGTTTTAAACACATACAAATAATTTCCTCTTATTCTATCTTTAATTCAATACCCCAATTTCAAGAAAAATTAATAATAAAAATAAAGTCGATGTTACCAAAATACAGACCGAAAATGCACTTTAAAATGATATTAACATGAACAAAATGAAATGACACTTTAATTGAAAAAAAAAATAAATTTAGAATTAGAAAAAACATTAACTGAAATTATTTTGCTACTAATCTAATAGTTATTATCATACTTACTACTCTAGGTTTAAAAGGCGGTTCGAGTTGTCTTTGTTCCAATCTATCCCAACAAATAGGTCTGAAGAACGGTTGTTCAGTAATATCTCCAGCTAAACATTCGATACTTCCAAGACGTTTGGAAGAATCTTTCTCCAAAAGCTATAAAATATTAATAAGTAACAAATTTAAATTTTATTATAAACGTATAGAAAGGGAAACAATGGATCATTTACAGGGAAATATTTGATAAAAGGACTTTATTGATTTATGGAAACATTTTTTTTAAAAAAGGAAAATTGCGCTGGTCGTGAGAATAGGTGAAGTGGGAGCATTTGAGTGCAACTAATGTAATTTTCAGAGAAATGCAAGTGGAATATAAAGAAAATCATTTTAATGTGTTTAAATTGGGGTACTTTTTAAAAAATGTATTCACATTGAACAAAACAAAGTCTCATATCAATTTTACAAAAACTGTTATGACACATTAAACGATTAAAAGATATTTAAAAATCATAATATGGAGTTTTTATGACATTTGGTCATAAGATTCATAGGATTGTTTTAATTATTTTTATGATTTCCATTGAGTCGATGGAAAAGCAGAGTTATGTTCAATTTTATTAACATGTAATTTATTCGAATCAATTTAATTAATACCAGTATTGCAGTCTAATTCAACAATCAACTCATTTGATTCGATTAGATTGAACAATTGTGGGGGTCTAGTCCAGTATTCTTCAAACTGTGTTCCACGGAACCGTGGAGTTCCGCGTAACTTCTGAGGGGTACCGAGAGTCAATGTCAAGATTCGAAAGAATTTTCGAAGAAAAAACCCGAATAGCTAAAAATTCAAAATAGTCAATTTGTAATAATTTCTTTTATTTCTATAAATGACTATAATTATTCAGTAAAACTGTATTTATATCTATTATGTATTAAACTGTATTTATGAGTACATGTTTCGAACCCGCTCAATCAGATGCAAATAATAAAATTTAGTCAAGTAAGATGCTTGATTTTCAAAATTTGTGAGGTACACATTTTGAGTTCTCTGGGGGTGGTAGGGGTTCCAAAAAAATTATAATCTTAAAGGTTTCGTGAATCGACAAACTTTGAAGACCACTGATCTAGTGTTTACGTTACTTAAGTGTTGATCAAATATTTAAATTCAATATTAGATTCAGTAGTAAATATTTTGAATTATTGATATTTTTTCTATTTTGCTTCAAAAAATGAAGTTCAATATGTCTAGTTTATATGAAAAGAGCACAAAGACAGAGAAAATTTTATAAAATTATATACGAGTTAAATTGTTTTAGTTAGCAATATTTTTACGTCAATATCCTTTATTTTTCATTCTTTTAATATCCAATTAATATACAAAAAAATGCACATGAATATTTTTAGTTACCGTTGAATAACAAACATGTATCCACCGTTATAAGTAAGTTTTTTGATATATCTAAAAAGTATCTAAGTTGAGCTTTCTGTAAACCATAACTGAATGAGACCTATATTCGTTATTATGGCTCTGAGATCAAACAAAAATAGATGTAGCAGTGCAGGGGCGGAGGTCAGTCATTATTAAATGCAAGATGCAATCCTATGCTAGGATCATTCTTTCCTATTATGTTGAATAAATCGTTCTAATTCTCAAGAAATCGAGGATAAACCAAACATATAAGATGGATCTACCCCGCAAAGTCAAGGGCGAGAGTTAACGAGGATTATTTCACAATTATATATATATATATATATATATATATAGGGTGATTAAACACGAACTTCCACACGAAAGTATTAAAAACGCAAAAATTAAAAAAAACATGTTATTCCCCATTTAGTATTTTAGTTGAATTTTATTTTAGTATTGATTTGAACTAAAATATTAAATAAAAAATAACATGACTTTTATTAACTCACATGTCTCCTTTCAATACTACCCCCCCCCCTTTCACATATTGTAGAAAACTACTATTACGAGTAGTAGCAAGCCAATAAGAGGGTGTCTTATTGGGCAGCATGAAGATCCACTAGCCGAATTAGAAAAAGTAATTTATTGGGGGTCAAAAAATTGCTACGTAATTATATGAAAGTCCTCGATCCATGAAACTAATAAATAATTTTAGCATTGAGCCACAATTGTCCGATTTCGCACTGTAGTGGAGAGAGAGGAATTACTTGGTTATTTTAAAAATAAATAAATTACATAAATAACTGTTTTTTTTGTAAATTGTAAACAGCATCATACAATAGTATGATTGCAAAAAAATTGAAATTATTTAAAATTGATTTACATCCATTCAAAAATGTTTAATTTTAACACAATTTTATCATAATTTTAAAGTAATGAATTTCGTATTTTATATCGAATTTATTTCTTTAAAATTACGAGTATTATAAAATGTGTTTAAATTAAACATTTCTGAATGGGAATGTACACTAGCGCTAATATTCAAATTTGAAGTATTCAAACCTCATCCACAAATATGTAGGGATAACCTATCTCCGTCTCTCTCCAACCCAAGAGTGGGGGTAACTCTCTCACTCACACAGTTTGCCTTAGGTGCAAGTCAGAACTGCTCACATGCTTAATTGATACGCATCTAGCCTGTACGTTAGTCTCTAGTTATCTTAAATAAATATTATATTTGTTATAATAAACCCAGTCCATCATTTATTCGAGAAAGCAGGACTCTCATTACCATATTCCTGGATAAAGTTCCTACAAATATCACACGTACAGTGCTATCTAATTAAGTCCGCAAAATTAATAGCCCGCACCGCCCAGTCAATCGTTTTCAAGCCTAGGATTTTTAACCCGTACCTTGTGATCTAGAGATACTTTATCTATGGTTATACATTGTACGAGCAGTAGTATACTAAATGGTACGTGAAAGTCGTTCGCTTCAGGTAACAGAAGTTACATTTTGGATAAAGCTCTTTATTATATAGCTAAAGTATGTGAAGATATAGATATTTTGATGAAGAGAAAAAAATTGAAAATTTGAACGGAATTTTAGAAAAGCTGGTGAAGAATGTTGATATTACGTTGTTAGAGGAAGTAAAAAAAAACTATATTTAAATGTATTGATCACTTTTAAATAGCACTGAATCAAAAAGTAATGACAAGAATTTATTGTAAGAAATGAGTTTGTCTGAAAAATTACTCACCATGTTTAATATGCCATTTGCTTCTGTAGTCAAAAATCTAGGAAATACTGGCCGTTCATTACAAATCGGCCAAAACAGCTCATCCTCATCACATCCAATGAAAAAAAATGTGATTGACCAATTAACATTTCATACAACAGTACACCGAATGACCACCAGTCCACATACTAGTTGTAATGAAGGCCTTTGATTATCTTAAATAAGGAAAAAATAAGTTAATAATCAGTATAACAAACTTTAATTTATCGAATTCTTATTGTTTTATTGACAACAATCTAATTCACAAAAAGAAACAAGTTTTATAGGCTATTAGAAGTATGATAAAATTTCAGAATAAAAATAAACACTTTTGCAACCATCATATTATATATTGTACTGAAAAACTAATTTGTAATTTTCTTCTACTATAAAAATATGCGAATTTTTTTTTAGTGAACTAATCGTTAACATTAAAATTAAGAGTGTGTTTATTTCTATTCATTTAAAAGTAACGTTAATTTTGGCAAGTATTGTACTTTTTACAACAAAATATTTCTATATATATTGGCCAAATATATATATATATAAACACATATATATATATATATATATATATATATATATATATATATATAAATGAGTATAAAAATAAAACTTCCTCATTTTAGAGATGTTGTTCTAGGAAAAATTAAAATAATTTATGAAACCGTTTAACGGCAATATTTAAAGAAACAAGTCCAAAGTTCAATGTTTTCATTACTTTTTAAATATGGTTCAATAGTAGTTCGTTTTATTAAACGTTAGAAGTTCCAAGATATTTACTTATCATATACAGAAGGACGAAAACTGAATTAATTTCAATTTAAATTATTTTCTAGAGGTTATTCAATGTTGAGTAAACCTGAACCTGTGATAAATAAATTTATATTAATATTACTACAAAAAAAACTTTAATTTTTTCACATTTACTTTCTCTAAGGTTCACACATTTTTGATCATTTTCTATGCTTAAAATTAAAATTCGTACGTAAATAAAATTATTATTTATGATTGACTCCTGTGTGAACGAGACGGTGGATTTGAATATATATATATATATATATATATATATATATATATATATATACATATATATAGACATACAATAAATATATGGATAGTTTAAAAGTCAATGAAACTACCCAATTAAAATAAAATAGGAAACAAATGTTTTAGTCAACATAATAAATTAAATTTTTATATTGCGTATTTTTTTATTATCTGTTTGGAAATATATTAATTATTATTTTGTTTTGATATCTAATAAATTATCTGTATTTTAAAATTTTATAAAAAAAAATTGAATTTGATCGTAAAGTGGCTTATCATGACTGTCTTATAGAATTTTTATATACCTTAACATATTCACAGAACTTGCCGAACAATCAGTTGACATCTTTTTATATTTGTAGTGGAGATGATAGAAATATAAAAATGTTTTTTCTACATTTTGAAAAAATAAAATGTTTGGCATATAAAAAGTTAATTCATTCCAAAAAGTAAGTTTAACCATAATTTCGAACTATAATTTACACAGCTCGACGAACATCGAGATGTAGTCAGGTTTGTAAAATAGATCTAAAAAAATAACTTTAAATTTATCCATTTTTTTCTAACTATTTAACATTTCGTAACTAAAGGCATTACACTTTACGCGATGCATTACACCTTTACTTAGGTCATACATATCCAAATGTAAATTCCTAGCAAAAATTTAAAGCAAAAGTGAATACATGCCGCATGTATGTAGCTCTCTCACGGTGTACAACGAAAGAAGTGTATACGATTTCAAAGTCAGCGTCCTGTACAGCGTCTGTACAGCGACCAGTACCGTTACCGTGACGCGGCGTTCTTTTGTTCGCTTATTGTGTAGTGCGATGCTGGGTGATTAACAAATTGTTAATGTGAAAGTGACTCATCCACTGGTGACTGAAGTGTGTTTTTGTGCGGCGTGAGCGGACACGGCCTCACCGTGCCGCCCGCAAAACGTGAGAGTGTGCCTCCGGGCAAAGTAAATGATGTCGTGCTTGTGAAACAGAGGTTTAAAGTACGAATGAAGGATGACCGAAAGGTATATAGCATTGTAAAACCTGCAGAAACGACAATGGCATCGACTTCGACTACGACAGCGACCCCGACGACCAGCAGACCAAAAATGACTCCCCCTGCCTCCGTCACGGATGAGGACGGATTCCGCAGGGTGAAACAGAGAAAAATTGAAAGAAAAACAACTGTAAGTACAGACAAAACAAACATAAATATAGCCCCAACTGCAGACCCGGTGACCGCCGCCACGGCCGCGCCACCGACACCGATGGACACGCAAGTGCCATCAAACTCGACAGTGACATCCGCGTTCTTCACGAAGAACCGTTTCGCCGGGCTCATCGTAGATGACCCGGTAACCGATGAGCCTCCGGTGAGTGACGCCACTCACCCGCCGGCTGTGGTGGTGCCACAGCCAGCGCCGAACCCGACAGTGACTAACACAAAGCCAGCAGCACCGCGCAAGAAACGCGCGCCACCACCGATAGTGCTGCTGAAAAAACCTGCGAACCACGACGCCTTCAGCGCGCAGGTAAAGCAAATAGTGAAGAGCAAAATTGACTATAAATACAAGGACAAATCGGTATTAATACAGTGCGACGATGTGGAGGATTTCACCTCACTAAAAAAAGAACTATCAGTCAACGACGAGGTGCAGTTTTATACATACACCTTGCCCGAAGACAGGCCCGTTGCCATGGTGCTGCGCGGGATGCCTGACTTTCAACCCACCGAGGTTGCGGCCGCGTTAGTGGCCAAGGGACTCATAGTAAAAAAGTGCGCGATCATGACCTCTAAGGTCAACGGTAGGCTGCCGATGTACAAGGTAGACTTCGCGCACGGAACGCATATCAACACGGTAAAGCAAGTGCGAAAACTATTCGACTGTATAATATATTGGAAGAAGTACCAGACAACGGGCATAACACAGTGTTTCCGGTGTCAGGCGTTCGGGCACGCCACCTCTAACTGCCACGTCCGCAGTAAGTGCGTGAAGTGCGCCGGCGATCACCCCTCGAGACAATGCCCCAACCCGAAAACGACGGCGGCCAAGTGCATAAATTGCAATGGCCAGCATACGGCGAATCACCGGCAGTGCCCGGTATACGCCGAATATATGAAGAAGGCGCGCGGCGGCCGGCAACGCGCCGTGCCGAACAAAACAGCCTACGTACCAGCGCCCCAGCCCGCGGTCAACCACTGGGCCGCACACGGACAACAATATTACCAGCAACAGCAGCACTACGGCACCGGCCCGGTGTCGCAGTACGAGCTGCAAATGGCGGCGTCGACCAGGCCGCCGTATCCAGACCTTCGCGCGCCAGCGCATCTCCGACGCGGGCCAGCGGCAGCAGCGACAGCCGTACCCGCGCCGACAACCGCAGGATTAAACGACCCCGCGTTCAGCGACTTGAACGCGGTGATGGCCGAGCTCGACGTACTTACTTCACACGTCGACCTGAAAAAGTTGCTGACTGGACTGAAGCAGTTGAATGCCAAGGTAAGTGCCAGCCGTGATCCTCTTGACCACGTCAATGCACTGAAAGAGTTCAGGGCGTTTTATCCTTAAATGCATCCTAAACTCACTATAGTAAACTTCAATATCCAAGGAGGGCTTCTTCGCAAGAAGCCAGAACTTGCAGACCTTTTCCTGCGGCACGACGTAGACGTGGCTGTCATCGTCGACACCCGTCTACAGCCGAGTCGCAAATTCACAATGCCCAACTACCAAATCCACCGCCACGACCGTTCCTCCATGGGAGGCGGCGTCGCGATCTTCGTCAAAAAAGATATCCTCCATGCGCGACTCCCCGACCAGGACGTCGGCACCGAGAACGTCTCGGTCCACCTGGACGGGCGAGTCAGACTGAAGATTACTGGCGTGTATATACGCCGGCTGGACCCTGCTCTACTCGACATGCTCGTCGACACAAACCTGCCATCCCTTATCGTGGGTGACTTCAACGCCGCCCACGTCGACTGGAACTGCAGTCGAAATAACTCTAACGGTGTCATCCTACACCGCTTTTTTGACGATACCGACAGGCAAATTTCGCTGAAATTTCCGCCAACACCCACACGCTTTCCGGGCAACGCCAGCGGCGTCCCGTCAACCATTGACCTGTTCCTTGTGAACAACGTCAATGCCTCGCGCATAACAGTCCGCACGGTCGATGGTCCAGAGTCGGACCACGTACCGGTGCTCGCCACACTCAACAATGCTGCGTACCACCGGCAAAAGCCGCCCACCGTACCCGACTTCCAGCGGGCAGACTGGAAGCGGTACAAAGAGCATATCACGAACAACGTTCAAGTCGTTGAGCCGGCGTCAATCGCCGACTTAGAATCCAGCGTAGCCGAGCTGGAGGGAGCGATAGCGACAGCGGCTAAGCTCCATATTCCCACGAGGAAGGCCTGGGCCGTCGTGGCCCAGACACCGCCTCGTGACCTGCAGATCTTGCGTCGACGGAGGAACCAGGCCAGGAGGGCCTGGCAGCGCACCGGGGACCTCAGACTTAAACGTCTGAAAAACACCCTAAACACAGAACTCGAGACCAAACTTGCCGAATATCGCAGCGCGCTGTGGCAGGACCGTGTGGCCCGCACAATAAAAGCAGACCCTCAGAACTCTGCCTGGGGCTTACTTCGGCAGCTAAAATCGGCCCGCGATCCTCCCACAGCGCTAATCACAGACCGCGGCCTTGCAACTTCTACGCAAGAGCGCGCCGATGCACTCGCCGACGCTTTCGCGGCAGCGCACACCGTCAGCTCAAACCTGTCCGACCCAGACACCACTATAAACGCGCAAAACACGGCTCACGCACTTCGAGCCACCCCCCTCCCCCCCATCTGCAGACACGATTCCGACAAACTGTTCGGAACTGTACCGTATTATTCGGAAACTAAAAAACCGAAAAGCACCCGGAGCTGACGGCATTTGCCACCTTCACCTGAAATATCTACCTCGCATCGCACTTGTCCAGCTGAAAAATATCATAAACGCCGCACTTCGGCTAAACCACTTCCCCGGCGTTTGGAAGCAGGCTAAAGTCATCGCCCTGCCCAAACCCGGCAAACCGAGCAACATACCCAAAAACCACCGGCCGATTAGCCTACTTCCGGCAATGAGCAAAATTTTCGAGAGAGTCGTGTATAAACGGCTCCTCGCGCACATTCGCGCATCTAACGTCATCCCAGACCAACAGTTCGGTTTCCGAGCACAGCTGTCCACCATCCTCCAGCTAGACAGGATAACTGGAGACGCGATTTCAGAAATGAAAAAGAAACGCGCAACCATACTCGTCACTCTCGATATCGAAAAAGCCTTCGATTCGGTGTGGCACGACAACCTAATCCGCAAACTGACCATGTTAGATACGCCTGTGTATCTAACAAAAATAATCCAAAATTACCTGACCGGTCGCACATTTTTCGTCGACCTCGCGAACTCGAAATCCTCTTCGCATCCCGTACCTGCAGGTGTCCCCCAGGGCAGCGTCCTGGGGCCGCTCCTGTACATCCTATACATGCATGACGTACCGGAGTTACCGCCCGGCGTCAGTTCGGCGTTCTACGCCGACGACACCGCTCTATACACGTCCGCCTACCACCCACAAATCACGTCTGGCATTACCCGCATTCAAAATGCACTCGACATATACATTGACTACCTGAACACCAATAACATCAAGGTGAACACGACAAAGACCGAGGCCATCATACTGAGAGATGGCCGATACGAACCATATAACATCCGCGTCGGCGGCAAGTCGATCGCCACGACGACCAAGATTCGATACCTCGGGCTATGCCTAGACTCGAGGCTGACATACACATCGGCAGTCACCGACCGAATCAACAGGGCGCGAGGCGCGCGGTTCGGCCTGTGCGCGCTGCTGAGAAGCCGAGCGATACCACTAAAGACAAAAATGACGCTGTATAAGGCCTGTATACGGCCCATACTCACGTATGCGCTCTCTGTGTGGTCGACGACGTGCTCCCAAAACTGGAATGCCATGCAGGTATTTCAGAATAAGACACTTCGACTGATCACCGGGCTGCCGCGGGACACACCGATCTTCGAGCTGCACCGCCGCTGCGACATCGAGACGGTAAAACGACATGCACGAGCACTCATCAGAAGTCACCGATCGCGTATCCAGGGCCACCAGAACCCGCTCGTCGGCAGACCACCATCGGTTCACCAGTGGCGGAACTCCAGGAGGGCGAGGAAGAGGCGGCTCCCCGAGGAGTTTGTATGCAGCGAGGGTCTGATGGACCCATGCTTGTTGAGCGCCGAACCAATGGGTTCACGGCTCGCGTTGCTTGCATTACTGGAGTGTCGCTTGATGAGGGGACTCTCATGTGGTGAGCATTTTACCCCCTCCAGGGGGTAGAATCTTGTTGTTGGGCCAGCGGAGCTCCAGGTCGACCAGTGAAGGCCGACCTCTTACTGGCCATCGGGGGGGGAGGAGGGCTGACGCCAGGTCACTGACCGCCGTCCACCTCGCGCTGCGCCACCAGCAGGCTAGGCCGCTGGTATCTGCAGTGCTCGGCGACGAGGTCGTTGTTTCCCAGTCCTCGGACTAGGGCGTTATCGCTGGACCTCGCCCGCCCGTACAACCGGCTAGCCTGTCGATGGACAAACTCGTCGATTGTGGGGAGGCGGAGGTCCCGGTGAAGAGTGGGCTCCCCGAGGAATTCGATCTGTGAACTTATATACACTGTGATGTGTTTGTGCAAGTGTAGTGCTGTGTAGTGCAGTGCCGTGTAACTGAGTGAATAGTGCGCGGAGTGCGACAAAAGACGCGAGTTTTTTCTTTCTTTTTCAGATAAGTGCATAAGTGATAGGACACGTGCAAAAAATGCAAAAACAATGAACAGTGATAGGACACGTGTAAATCAAATATTATGAATAACTAGATAAGTTTAGCACATAAGTTAGTTTGTAAGATTAGTATATAAGTTAGAAATAAGTTTTTAAAATTAAGGTCTTGCCCGGTTTTTTAATTTCCGGGCAATAACTTGCAGTAACAATATATAAAAACATGCAACATCACGACACACAAACCCCGATCGCAAGCGGTTAGCGTTACGGCGCGGGAACCACACCCCACAACAACGATACACCACACAAACACACTACAATATGTATACAGTTTGTAAATAGCTTTGTTCAATAAATTTGTATTTGATTTGATTTGATTTGATTGATTGATTTCAAAGTAAAACTAATGAAATTTATTCAAAATATTGTGTTCACTGAAGCTTTAGAATAGAAAAATTGTTAAACATTTACACTTTGTATTTCATTGTTAATTTTTAGAAACC
>CM068320.1:2892500-2922500 GCA_034766995.1 Acanthacorydalis orientalis | reverse complement strand
GTTTGACAGAACTGGTAATCTATATGACATACATAAACAAATAATTTTGTATATAATTTGTATTACGAATGTAATAGATCTATTTGATATGAACCAAATGTTCTACAGATTTTCTGAAGTAGAGGTCATATAAATCGTATAAATGTACTCATATATATATATATATATATATATATATATATAAATATATATATTTATATATATATATATACACTTATATATATATATATTTATATATATATATATATACATATATATATATATATATATGTATATATATATATATATGTATATACATATATATATATATATATATATATGTATATATGTATGAATATATACATTGCTGTTACATACCTTCAGGGCCATTTTCTATAACAATGCAAAGTTTTGAAAGAACATTCGTAATACTTGAATAATACTTGTGTACATTGAAATTAATTGTATTTTATTAATGTTATTATTAATGTCACTGCTGGTCTTATTTCTTCATTTAAAACGAAAAATGATTGCTTAAGATTTTAAGAAATTTCTTTTATTTAAAATTAATATTTATTTAAAAAAAATATTTATTACACTAAGTCAGTTACAGTCAATCTAGGATTCTGCATGACTAACATATATATATATATATATATATATATATATATATATATATATATATATATATATATATATATAACTTTAAGAATTTAGAATGTTAAAGGGATACTTATTAGTATTGCGTGACTAATATAAGGAATGCTAGATTGTTGGAGCCAAGCGACAATATATAATACAGTGCTGCAAAAAGTGTTACTACACTAACGATAAAGAATATTGAATTAAAACATTGTTCTTCAAACTGTGTTCTGAGGAACCCTGGGGTTCCGTGAGTTAAAGTCAAAATTCCAAAGAGTTTTCGAAAAAAGCCAATAAGCTAAATATTCAAAATAGTTAATTTATAATAAATTCTATAAATATTCATTATTATCTATTATTATATTGTAAAACTGTGTTTATGAGTACACATTATGACCCTTCTCAATCAGATGTAAATAATAAAAGTTTGTCATGTAAGATGGCTGATTTTCAAAACTTGTGTGGTACGCATTTTGAGTTTTCTAGGGATGGTAAAGGTAACGAAAAAAATATGTAATCTTAACAGTTCGATGGGCCGACAAAGTTTAAAGACCACTGAAATAAAGTAATCAAACTCAAATCGGTTAGCCCTGTCCGAAGCGATGTTCGCCTGAGTGCATTCAAATTTAGGTTCAAATCCGCCCCAACACACTTTCGAATTTTTTATTTTGTTTCCTTTTTCCGATGTTTTATTTTTTTTCATTTTTATTTGTGTTTATAAATTTTATATAGGAAGATAAAATGGCATTGAATCATGAAAATATGTTTTAAATAATCCCCAAAAAATCGTTAAATTTTAGGACCATTACATACGCTCATTAACAATGAAATCAAACTCTTGACTGCGAGATTTAATATCACTTGTTGATATTTAATGATACTGTTAATGATATTTAAATGTTATGACTTGTTGTTTAGATGTTGATGACTTGTTGATGATATTTAAATGTTATACATTCAACGATTATCAAAAAAGTGTTCGATTGGTTTGCAATATTAGGTGGAAACAGAAATAAAAAGCTTAAAATGTGACTGTTCGAATGTTGTATTTTTGTTCGATTTTCATATTGAGTAAATTAGGTTGTTAATTTTTTTCAATAGGTATTTTTTATTTATTTTTCTAGTATTTTAAGTAAAATTTACGTTGGCCAGAGTACAAATATGCCTAACATAGTACATGTAAAGTTTCGAAAAAAATATTCTTTCAATCTGTATGACCGCAATCTACACTAATTTCCTTTTTACTAAATCAACATTTTTTGTTTCAACAGAACTCAGTTACTTATAAATATTAACAATCAGTCATATTATAAGGCTGTTAGTCATTAAAAAATAAAAATAATGGATGACGATTCAATCGAAAATCAGTTTTCATATGGAACATATTTTATTTATAAAACTTAACGAACGATAAAAATTAAAAAAAGAAAAACTATAACCAATCCAGAATGTGGCAGGTAAAAAATCTTCTTACTCTCTAAATTCTATTACAGTCTAATAATTGATTTTAAATATTGAGACATTGAATTTTGAAAAAATCGCTTTATATGGTGGCATTCAAGTTCCATGGGTTCTTCGTATTCTCCTTAGCTTAGAACTATGAAAATAGCTCCATATATAAGAAATGACAAATTATTTCGTTTTGATAAATATTCCAGTTTTTTAACCGCTATGTTGTAAAAACACATGTTCAGATTCGATAAACTGAGGCCAACTGATTCATTTTCGTTTCGTTAGACTAAATACTATGGTTCTAAGTCAAATGCATTATTTTTTGTAACTGAACAAATTAAATATTGGTAATCCCCGTATAACACGATCGTTAGGTTCCTAAAAATGCTGTGTTATGCGAATTCGAGTTATACAAAACAAAAAACTAATATAAAGAAGAGGGTTCATTTCCAAAAATTAAAAAAATATACTATTTTCTTTTTATGACTAAGAGAAATGTGTTTATTAAAGCAATCAATATTTGATCACAAGTATTACATATTAATATTAATGTTTTCTTCTTCATCACTATTAATCACCATTAAACGGAGGCTTTTTCTTTTCGACAAAATATCCTCATCTTCTGAGCTTTCTTCTGGAGCATCTTAATTTCTATGCTCTACTTTTTGCAACAATCTGTTATTTTCTGTTGTTCATTATTACCTAAGAGATCTTTATAAAATTTGTTATATGAAGCGAACCATCTGTGAAGTTCTTTCTTAAATTTTGCGCTTCTTTCAATGGAAGGATCTACATTTAGAAAACAGAGTTCCAATTGTTTGGCTAAGTTTATGTCATCCTGTATCCTTTTTAGAATAAAATTTTGAACTTCAGTGTTTCAAGCTGTGCTGTCGTCCTATGAATTAATTTGATTTATCTCAAATGCCATTTCCACCAATCCCGCCAATTCTCAAATCGTGTTGTACGGTGATTTCTCATAATTCTGGAACCGTGTTAGAGGGAAACCGTGTTATAATAATGCCGTGTTATACGGGGGTTACCTGTACGCAACTTTCAATGATATTCAATTAACAATGACCTTTTCAACTGTGCATTTGCTCTCAGATCACATTTACAAATAATTATGAAAATTTTATTATTGCTGCATTCAAAATGTTTGAGACTGTTTTATTAACATTCAATTTAGATTTAAAAAAAATTATCAAACTTAGCTAAGTTATATATATATATATATATATATATATATATGTATATACATACGTACATACATAGTTTATATAAAAAAATATGCATGTCGATTTATAAAAGAACTTCAAAATCAATCAACTCATATGAAATGATTTTTTTAAATTCGTTGTATAAATATTATTAATATTTATTTCTTTGAAACATTACGTTGGGAATGCTTTAATCTCCACACGTAAAAGCATTTTTAAACATATCTCTGCATTGATTTATGACTGTGTTGAATTGTTCTGGATACCAAAGTTTATTTATGAGAATATTTTTGACTTTGTAGTCGATTGTCTAATGGATTCATATTAAATATGACAGAAAAAAATATTAGATACATTTATAATAACCAAACGCATCAGCAAGCATAAGAAATACAAGAAGTTTATTATTGAAGTTGAACGCGTATCTTTTTCAATACGGCACAAAATTGAAAAAAAATAACATATAAAAATTTTATTTTATTTATTTTTAAAATAAACGTTCGTATTACCTTCTCTCTCTCTTTATATATATATATATATATATATATATATATATATATATATATATATATATATATATATATATATACATACATATGTAGTAGATTAAAAAGGTATTAAGCATCATAAGATATAAAAAACAATAATTTTTGAAATAGTTAAGTAATAAATATTTTTCTGAAAAAAGATAATCATAATTTCAGTATAAATTTTTAATACGAAATCAACAAATAAGAATTTTAATATAAATATATTATTTTAATGCAATAAAAGAATAATTAAAGCGAGATATTCTATCTTACTACTCGATTTCTTAAATGTGTAATCGAAACACCACCAATTGAATTTAAGACCACGTACATAAAAATATTGACTGATAATTTCAATACAAAATTTCCGAATAAAAGGTTATGAAAATGCACATTTCTAGTACATCAGATTTAGATTCTAAACAAATAACACAAAATAAAAGTACATACTGTAATGTTTATAAATTATAAATTATGTTTATCAGAAGTTTGTTGTTGAAAATTTAAGTTGTTTTATCTCCTCATCCTGGTACCGTTTTAATACTAGAATCGCGGCGATTTGAGCCTCCTCTAGAACTGCGGATGTGTCAGTTATGACCCACTTTAATCTTTTGTGATTATCGGATTGGCGAACAGTGTGATAAACCAAACTCTATATACTGTTATTAATACTAAATTATTTTAATTTGAAAATCTACAAACACTTTTGGTGTACTTAGGTGTGCAATAATACAAAATAATAACAATAATTAAAGAAAAATAGAGCGCTACATTATTAAACGTCGTTATATAATGGCATACATAATATTCTTCAGAAGTGCATTTATTGTAAACAGTTTTTTACAAGCGTGGCGGAATTTCACAAATGATTTGTTTCCCGTGCAGGGCGACTTTACCTGACAACGTGTCCGTTCGTATTGTCGCTCAGGGATTTCAGCTGGAATTAGCTTGCGGCAAAGTGCTATTCTGTTCGCTTTCAGAAAGCTCCCCCCCCCCTGCTGAAGAATGAAATTTTTATGCGTTATATTTTTCTCATTCAGAACATTATACAGCACCTAGACATTTATTGCTGCTAAGTAGCAAGTTATAGATAGTGTGAACTGGTCAACGCGCTTGCATGGGCCTTTTACTGAGTATTTGCGACCCATTTGATTCACGATGTCAACTCCATATTAAGAACTATTATAAAATGATATGGTATCTAACTTTTTTTTTTACCCTCCCCAATTTGCACATCAGGGTGCATAGTGCTCAGAATAAGAACATTTTTGTTGCTCTTTCCCTGATAAACTGTCAAAGAGATATCTTTTTTATCAACATTGCGCTGTATAAATTCTCTTTCGGGTGTTTGATGCACACGGGTATTTCCCAACGAGTTTAGTTCATAGTACCGACAAGAGTCGTACCCTTTGGTTTCAAAGTTTCAGAGAGAGACAAACACGTCAAGAAATTGTCACACGTAACATTTCTGCCTTGTTCATACATGGCTCGAGCAACTTTTTACGACAAAGTCACCAAGACGCTCGTCGTTCGGCCTAATGTCATCTTTTCTTAGGTAATGGAATGCATTCACAATATATTTGGATTCTTTGTCTACAGCCAACCACTAAAAATACCCAAAAAGTTTCGCTGAAAAGATCATATAGCTATCAATGTGGAAGTATTATCATTTTTAATAAGTCCACATCATTTTTCAATGCTTCTTCCGTTCAAATATTACAAAAATCTCGGTAAATTATCATGAAAATTATATATATATATATATATATATATATATATATATATATATATATATTAGCCATCTGAAAATACAAGTCTCAATCACGACATAGACATTTTGTGAAAATAATGTTTGACAATATATAGACATCTCTCCCATAAAAAACTAACCATCTCTCCAGATTGTACAAACGAAGAGGCCACTCGATTAATCAGCATTTAGCGGAATGATAAATTAAAGAACTTTTCAAATTATAAAACGGTCATAACAAATACTAGATAACAATTAAATAGTGATATTCATATGACATGCATTGTTGTCATTATTATGAATTAAGTATAAGTATAGTGTCACGAAATCTACAGATAAATTTAGAAAATAAGAGCTTGGATGATCTTTCCCCCATTCCCATCTCCTCATGGATGTGCTCTATAAATGTTTTAAACTTTAATCTTCTATTAAAAATGTCAACAAATTGTTTTTAAAATTTAAGAAAGAAAATAAAATAAAATAATCAATTTAAGTGATTAAATAGTATCAAACATTAAAACATATTTAAATTACACATTGAAATGTGTATTGTAGGCATTGACTAGAAATTCACAAAATTAACAGCTGTTTTTACATCCAGCTGAAACTGAAACGATCTAAACTGTAAACATTTCCGTTACTGTGACCATAACATTGACATAAGCAATGTGTGTTACATTTTAGGACACCCCTGCTGCGCACCACAAACTTATAAACTCAGCAAATATGTGTGTTTATTTTTAGTGCAGTGAGTAAAGAAAGTACCAATCATCAACAAGGCAGGTCGAATAAAAAGCACTAAAAGCGTTTGTGTATTTGTAGTTGTCATTATAGGAATTGTTTGTTTGCACGACGTAGATGGATTGAAAATACAAACTCGAATCGTTAATAATATCATCTTACGTGTCTTATTTGTATAAGATTTTATTATTAACTTTAATGATTTGATATTCGTTTTAATGATATATTTATTTTTATAACTTTATGGGTTGTTAACTCGTTAAATTGGTTTAAATTAAAATGTCGTAAAAGTTATAGTTAAGAAAACATGGAACAACAATAAAAATGTTTATGGTAGAGGTGTAGATGTAAAATTTTATCGTTACGTAATTAAAAATTATTTAATTATGCTTTTGTGTTTTCATTGCAACTGAAAAAAATAAAATAGTTCAAATATTGTATGTTTTCTTTATTATTTTTATATTAATTTTAAAAAATTTGGAAAAATACCGTTCTTGGGTCTAATCCGATCTTGAAAGTAAGTTTAATAAATAAATCATTCGATTGAATCGAATCAATATTCAAAATTATTCAATGAAATCTACACTATTTTATTGGGTGACTATCTGCCATATTTTAGGCAGTCATTATTCTGTCGGTATAAAATTCAGATATTCTTTTTAATGAAATACATCTCAAGGAGTAGGGGGGTTTGATGACCTCTAAAAAGTGTAACCTCTCGTTCAAACTATTTCCAAGCAACTAGAAAAAATGATAATTCTAAGATGAATGTGATGATTTGTGTAAAACATCCCAATCCAACTACAATAATTGAAGACCAAAACACATATGGTTTAGCGTTGTCCTAATAAAATGTAAAGCTTATGAGATTTACAAACTCTAGACGTGTTTCATGGATTGCTGCCTTCATCTGATATCATTGTAAGAAATTCTTATCCGATTTTTTTTTAGGTTAAATTAAAATAAATAGCTGTTCTTCTGTTCCTCTATGTACTCGTATGTATAATTCTTCTTGTTTCGGTTGTTCCTGGGGATCTTACTCCCGGAATACCAGCATCTCACCTCAACTTTCTTATGGCCTCTTTTAATAAACCTCATTTAATTTGTTAGGAAAAATTTCAAAAAACCCGGTACTCATGTTAAGTAAAAACTCCCACCCCAAGCCCTAAGCAAAGTTACGATTTTTATCTTGCGAAGTGTAAGATATGCTTCACTTTTCTCTGTCTTCTTCCCAGCCGGTTACATAGGAAAATTATTTTCGCTAAACTTATTTTCTCTATCAACTTGTTGTCAGAGGATTCTCGTTGGTAAAACTTCTCGCTTAAATTCTCTATAAACTTGTTTACCATATCAACTTTCGCTTTCTCGTGCAACTTCTTTAGTGAATGTCCTCGTGGTTTATTCAATGCCATACGTAAAACCTTATTTTGGACTAGTTGTAACATCTTCATGTATTTTTTGCAGACATTTCTCTAAATTGGCGCTGCATATGTCAACACTGGTTTTATATCCATCTTATACAGCAATATCTTGTTCTATTGATTTAATTTGCTGTTCTTTACTGGCATCGGATATATGATTTTTAGTGCGGCGTGTGCTTTTTTCTTCACTTTTGTCATATGTTCACTGTACGTTAGCTTTTGTTCATGTATACATCTAGGTATTTTACCGAGTCATTTTATTTCACCTCAATGTTATCTATTTTCAGTTTACGCGGTAAATTTTTTCTTTTTCTTGTAAAAATTATCGCTTGCGTCTTTGCTACATTCAGCTTTAATTTCCCTTTCTTGAAATGTTCACTTTGTCTGTTTAATGTATTTTGTAGTCTGGTTTTAACTTCTTCTACGTTGCGTCCGGTAATGTAGATTGTTGTGTCGTCCGCGTACAGTGCGAGTTTAGTTCCGATCATTTTTGGTCAATCATAGATGCAATAATTAAAGATTAATGGTCCCCGTATCGATCACTGGGGCACCCCTACCATCACCGTTTTTATAGTTGACTTCTTGTCTTCTACCTCATCATGGAATATCCTTCCACGTAGGTATCCATCTATTACTCTGACAATGTAGTATGGTATCCTGTGTTCCAATAGCTTCTTTATTAGCCCATCATGCTATACGATATCAAAAGCTTTCTCGATGTCTAACAGAACAATGACTATGGCTGACCTTCTCGATTTCGCTTTTACGACATGTTCTGTTATTCTTGCCAGCTGGTGCGTTGTGGCATACCTTTTTCTAAAACAAAACTTTTCTTGGCATATTTTCTTAACTTTTTCTTCGTGCTTCTGCAATCTAGTTATTATAATCTTTTCGAGGACTTTTCTCATAGTTGGTAACAGACTTATCGGCCTGTAGCTTGCCGTCTCCTCTCCGTTTTTGCTCCGTCGACAGAATCTTGACATGTTTCCGGTTATCAGAGAAATGATATAACCACATTGCTGCATTTGCAATATCTGTGAGTGCCACGATCGCTTTCTGCGGTAAATAGTGGAGTACAACATTTTAAATATTACTCCTGGAGACTTGCTTGGCTTTGCTTTTCTAATAGCAGTTCCTATTTCTTCCAGCGAGGCTAAATCTCTCCTCAACTTTCTCTTTAATACTGGCTATTATCTTTCAGTACTTAATGGTGTTTTTTACCTCTTCGTCATTTTTCGTATTCCCGAGGTTCCCGCTGGTGCGATAAGCTTTTTTAAAGTGTTTAGCAATTTTCTCTGTTTTTTTCTACATTGTCGTACACGTATGTATCGTCGTCTTCTATTAGAGATAGAATGGACGCTCTTTTGCTCATTTTCATTATTTCATTGTTCATTGTTTTCCATAAACTGTTTGAAATTCTCCAATCTATCTTACCATACTATGTTTCTTATGTCGTATAGTTCTTGTTTGATTTCGTCAATTAGTCTGAATCGTATTAATCTGTATTGGTCTTGTCTCGTTCGGTTTTATAACGTCCTGGTAGTGTTTCTTGTTTTCATTTTTAATTCTTCTGGAAGACACGTGTTGTGTCTGCCAGTCTTCCCCATTAGTATGTTATTTTTAATCACCGTCTGGCTTATCAGAATTAATTATTCGATTACTTATCAAGAGCGCATAGTACATAATTCTCTCCAATCACACCAAATAAATGCGGCCCTATTTTTAATACAAATTAAATTTGATTGCAGTAATGAAGGTTCACTTTGTTTGTTCAATAATCTCTTCTTTTGATATTGTTTTAACCGATCCATTTTACTTCCCGTTTCTGTTTTAAAAATGGATTGGTTTCATTGCGTATCAGAAAAAAATATAACCAGAGCTACGGTCTGTAAATTTCCTTTCATTCAATTGATGCAATACTCATACATCGTATTAACTGAAATAATAAATCGTCACCAAATCATTTATTAACTACAGACTTTGATATTAATAAGGTAGAGAAAAAAATAATATTTTCCTGTATTTTAGCGTTTCTTAGTATGATGACATCGCCATCGAAATACTCTTTAGGATCAAGTAAAAGGATCAATAATCAATATGAGTGGGAGAGAGAGATAGAGATTGAATAAATAACTACTCTGTTCTTAAACCGCTGTTATTTATGTTGTATCGCTATTTTTTACTAAAATACGAATTTATTTTAATTGTATTTTAGTTTCTAATAGAGTAATTGACGAACAAGTACAATATTACAAAAAGGAAATAACATGAGTATAATATAAATAAATAAAATTATATTAAACTGAAATTGTATTTTTATTTGTTAACATTGTTGTTTGTGCATTCCAGTATATTTTTATTTTATTAGCTGTGTATCCACATTACAAAAATGAATTACTGGCTAATGAAAAAACAATAACCTATTTTTTTATAGTTTGGACTTTATGTTTACGTATTCATTTTTATTTTAAGAATTAAAATTGACCTTTTTATTAAATAAAATACAAAAAAAAACAAAACATATATATATATATATATATATATATATATATATATATATATATATATATATATTGTTGAATATATGTTTGTGGATATCAACAGGGTTTTTTGAGTTTACTTCTGACTCCAGGGTGAGTTTTATAGAAAACTTCCGTAACTCAATATATTTATATAACTGATGTTATTATTGTTAGAATTATTTCAATTTTTGTTCAAAAATCTCGAATGATTTAGTAAAATAATATGATATTCGATTCAAAATACTTCGAATTATCTATTACAATATATTTATTAATCAAAAACTACAAAAGGAGTAACACTACACTGAGTTTGTATTACCATGCTAAAGATCTCCCCCGTATTACTTGCGTTACTAGCAAGGTGCCCGTGTTACTAATTTTACCGGAAGTTCTATATGACTTTACTGAACCTCTCAAGGATTTTAGAAAGTCGAGGGATGAAATTGTGAAACACATGATTAATATTTAGGAATGTAGCTATACAAGAATATATATATATATATATATATATATATATATATATGTATACATATATATATATATATATATATATACATATATATGTATATATATATATATATATATACATACATATATATATATATATATATATACATATATATACATATATATACATATATATATATATATATATATACACATATATAATATACATATATTATATATATATATATATATTATTCAGGATTCTTAGAATCCTGAATGGCCAGTAACTTTAATACTGGTCCTTCCCACACCTGCACGACCGGGCCTTGTACACCCCTACCTTCCTTCCCTCAAAAGGAAGGTGAACTGATCTGACTGGCGGTGCATCTATGAACGAGAGCTAAGACTCCCGCCAGTGGATGAGTCCATCGGAAAAAACAGTACAACATCGAATAAACAACATCGGAAAAACAGTACATCACCGAACCGCGCAGCAGACGGAGCATCCATATTTTATTCCTTGTTTTCCTTGTTTTAATTGTTAACATCACATGTAGTATGGCAGAATAAAGTGATTTTGGTTAAACTCCTGTGCATCCTTTGCATTCGCGTACATTTGTGGTCCGCCGAATCGCACCACAGAAAAAGCGCGAACAATATATATTATCGAAGAAGTTGCCCAGCCCTAATCTATAAGTTCATCAATTTCATCTTATATATATATATATATATATATATATATATATATATATATATATATATATATATATACATATATATATATAATGAAATTGATGTACTTATAGATCAGGGGTGGGCAACTTCTTCGATAATAAGGGTCACATTTAATACTTTTCATACATTTTTGAATGTTCAAGAGGCTCATCCGCACCTTCACCCATTCCAAATTTGCTTTTATTATATTCAGCAAATCTTAATTATCAAAATTGTTTAGTTTCATATCTTTTTTAAGAATTGTACATAACCGTAAAGCCACTTTAAACAGTAGTTTGGATACATAATGCATATGAATGTTTGAAAAGATAATATAAATTACCCGTTTATGTGTAAAATATTTTAATATTGGTACATAATATAGATTATTAATATAAATATTTAAGAAAAATGTCAATGAAACAATATAGTTTCGGAAGCCGCACAAAGTAGTTTTGGGAGCCGCAGTTTGCCCACTTTTGTTATAAATTATTTTACCAATACATCTTAAAAATTCTGATACTTTTTTACAATAGTATACGTATGTTTGTTTGATTTCAATAAAAAAAATATCAACATTGTACGAGATACAAACTACACAATCATTACAGCGTACCCACTTGAAATGCAGTACGCACGCAACAACCAATAAAAGACAAGAAGCGAAGTATACAATTAAACAAATACCGAGAAACAAATATGCCATATACTAGATTATTATATTTACAGAAAGTAGGAAAAGTATAAATTGTACACGCATTTATACTAATCTCATAAATACCTCTAAGTTTTTAACCACTAATTAGAGCATCACTTGATAGACAAAGATTAGTGTTTTTAAAATTGAAAACGATGAAGAAAAAATAAATTTGACATGAAAATTTGGCTCACTTTATCACATTTCTTTCTAAAAAGTTAAAACAAATTGTTTAATGAAAATATGTAGGAAAGCATTAATATTATTTACGTTAATATGTGATATTCTAAATATTTTTAACAACATATATAAATATATATATATATATATATATATATATATATATATATTACATTTATATATATATATATATATACGAGGTCAGACAATTAAGTAATGCGACCGATTTTTTTTCTCGGCCTGTGGTAACACTGCGAATCTGTAACTCCGCCACCGTAATATCAGATCCCTACTCTCTCGATTGAGACCTTGACCACCCTCGTACGATCATTTCTTCGCCAGCTGTTTAGTGTTTTGTAACAACGCGCGAGTAGTGCATGTCACGAAAATGGAACAGAGAACATCGCTCAAGATTGTCTCGAGCAGGTTGAAAGTGATCCTACTCTTCTCGATCGAGTTATTACTGGTGATGAAAGTTGGTTCTTTCAATATGACCCCGAAACTAAACGACAAAGCCAACAGTGGCTGTCCCCTGGAGCACCAAGGCCAAAGAAGGCGAGAATGAGCAAGTCCAAAGTGAAAACCATGTTGATTTGCTTCTTCGACAGCAAAGGGGTGGTTCACAAAGAGTTCGTACCACCTGGACAAACCGTAAATCAAGTATTCTACCGCAATGTGCTCGAAAAATTACGAAAAAGGGTGCTCAGAGTGCGTCCAGAGATCGCGAAGACTTGGGTTCTGCATCACGACAATGCTCCCTGTCACAGTGCGTTCAGTGTCTCTCAGTTTTTGGCGTCTAAAGGCATCGCAACGTTACCACAACCGCCCTATTCACCGGACATGTCATCCTGCGACTTTTTCCTATTCCCCCATATGAAAAAATTCGTCAAAGGTCGACATTTTGACTCCGTTGAAGATATCCAAGAAATCTGTGACGAGGGTACTCGGAGAGGTCCCACAAGAAGTGTTCCAGAATTGTTACGAAAACTGGAAAACTCGCTGGGATAAGTGTATAGATGCGGGAGGGGACTACTTTGAAGGGGATCGCAGCAGGGGATGTACCTTAATTTTTAAATATACTCGATTTTTGAATTTTGTCGCATTACTTAATTGTCTGACCTCGTATATATATATATATATATATATATATATATATATATATATATATATATTCACACACATATAGTCTCACTCAATCATATTAGCGAGTACACTTATAACAAGAACACAGCTATAACAAGCAATCATTTGTTCACATGTATTTTTTGTTCATGCATATTTAATATAAATATTTATGTTTATAACCAAACTCGAATCAAATTAGGACTAACCTATTTCACAAATATACCAAGAAAATTTGATCTTGACGAATTTTATTCTTTGCCTAATTGGCCACAAATATGTTTTGTAAAACAGTAGAACATAACTGTCTTACGCATCTATAAATAAATAGAGTCTATATGTCTATAATATTTTAATTAAAGCCTTGTGATGATGCTTAAAATATGTTTACATGTTAAATAAAGTAGTGATTATGTTTATGTTGTTTCTAGGTTTAGATATTTATGCATAATATATTTAATACCTGAATTTCTGTCTATCCAATACAAGCCCCACTATATATTGGGTGTACAAATTAATTCTGTGTCTTTAAATTGAATGAATCATAAGTCTGTTTTAAATTAATATATTTTCTCGTCGTTTCAGGATTTTGAAACGCTAACGTTAAGATTTAAAAACACTGTATATTTTAGCAAAGAAGTAGACATAATCTCAAAAACCTGTAATGAACACAATGGGGTTCAAATCCATTTGAATAAAAATGCTGTAAAAGCCTCGGGAATAATTGGTTCAGTTTTTCGGAAAGTATTATGACGCATATACATACAAAAAATGATTTCAGAGGTTTTAGAATGGCAATTTTAATCTTTCCGATCGAAAACTTTCCGGACGACAGAGTAACTGGTAAGTGAAAACTTCACTCAGACAGAATGGGAACTCGCTCAACAAATCGAGGTTACCTTGCAAACAATTTACATCAGCTGGAAAAAAATTAAAATATAGACCAATGGATTCCATATGAGCTGGGCCCGCAAAACACAAAACAAAGATAAGATAGGTTATATTCTCGTTCACAGGGTTCAAAAGGAAGAATTTTTTGAATGAAATCATAACCAGGGATGAAAAATTGGTTTTGTACAATTCTAAGCGCTGAAAATCATGGGTTATACCCGGTAAAACATCGACATCAACTCATAAACCAAATATTCACGCCTAAAAAGTGTTATTGCATATTTGGTAAGACATTAAAATTGTGGTATAATATGAGTTGCTCGAATCTGGTTAGACAGTAAATTCGAAGCGTTGTCAACAACAACCTATCCGTTTAAGTGACGAATTGGAGAGAAAAAGACGGTTCACTAGTGGAAAACGAGGCAAATTATTTTGCAGTACAACAATGCTAAACTGGGGAAAGGGACCAAAGATCTTATTTGTTCGTTGGACTGGGAAGTTCTGCCTCATGCGGCGTATTCATCGGATCTATCTCTATCAGATTATTACCTCTTTTGGTCGCTACAGCATCACCTGGCTAATATCCATTTTAAAACAGTGGAAGAGATCCGAAAATGCATTGACGACTTTATCGACTCAAAGTCGCCATCTTTTTTCGACAAGAGAGTCGTCAGTTACCCGACAGGTGGAGCAAACATATATAAAATAATGAGGGATATTTTGAAGATTGAAATATATTCTGTTTTTTCGTAAGTAAAAAAGGCATCAAATTTGCCATTTTTTTATGAAAAATGCATCAAAATAATTTGTACACCTATTATATATGTATGTGTATGTATGTGTATACATGTGTATCTATGTGTATGCATGTGTATGCATGTATATGCATGTATATGTATGTATATGTATGTATATGTATGTGTATATATGTATGATGTGTGTATATATATATATATATATATATATATATATATATATATTTAGTCAACCGGTTTATTGAATTTTATTATATAAAACTATGTCATGTACAAAACACTGTTACAAAATAAACATAGGTTTCATTCATTTGATAATAAGTGTTACAATGATTTCATAACATGATGCATGTAAGCACTATCTTGATCCAAGTATCAATACAACATGCAATTCATGAATTATCTACAAAATCAGGAGTGTACTCTATAACTTGAGCAAGTAATACTAACATGGATATTTTTTTCATGTGTACACATACGAGTATGTGCTATTAAACATAAATTTATGTAATTATTCTCAAAGGTCCCTTTAAGTGATTAATCAAATATTGGCACAGTGACGTCAAAGAATATTCGCTATTCGAGTATTCGGGTACAATTCCATATTCCAATAATGACATTAATCAATATTTTTGTGTGGTAAATAATAATCACCGTCCATGAGGAATTTCTGTTATATTTTATAAATTGAACACATATATTTATCATACGTATTGTCTCTTTTTAATTATTTCAAAAGTACTGTAAATAAAGAATTTACTACTTTATAACAATAACAGAAAATAACTGTTCATTTATTTTTTATAAGTAAAAATAAAAAGTCATATACACACATTCGTTCACATTAGGGGGCAATAAAAGTTTTACATGGAAGCTTCTTGCTCGTGAATATTTTAAGATATTAGGATGAAATAAAATAAATAGTTCTTAGAATATAACCTTTCAAATAGTGTATTTATTTTGCAACACAATGATGGTGAATTATTGTCAATATATTTTTATCAGCGAGAAAAACGTTAATTTATTCCGTTAATAAAGAAAGCTAGTATGTATTCAACCAGCTAATCATTCATGATGTTTCTAGTCGATTTTTATTTTGATTAATTGATTTATATTAATATAATTTTATTTTTTAATGCAAATATAAAATTTATAAAAAAAATACGTAAACAAGTGATAATCTGTTGGCGAGATGTCTGGTGAGTATGGTGCATGTGGTAATGTTTTATAGCCTAATTCATTCAACTTTTGGAGGGCCAATCGTACGACGTGTGATAGTTCATTGTTATGCGGCAAGATTGAACCTTTTCGATTGACTCATGCGGAGACCGGTCGTCGCAGTTCTTCGTGCATTTTGTCGATTTATTGACAATAAATCTCAGCTGTAATGGTTTCTCCAAGATCCAACTGTAGTGGATTATACCGATCGCAGACCACCAAACGGTCACCATAATTTTTCTTTGGTGTAATTTCGGTTTCGCAAAATACTTTGGGGCTTCATTTTTGCCCAATCATTGTGCAGATCACTTTCTGTTATAGTAAAGGATACACTTTTCGTTGCACGTTACAAAACGATCGAGAAATGGATCGTTAATGTCGTGTAAAAAAACCATAGAACAAAGTTCTTAACGGAGAATTTTTGGTTTTCGTTCAGTTCGTGCGGCACCCATTTCTAACGCCTTTTTGATTTTCCAAATTGTTTTAAGTGGCTCAGAACTGTTGGATGACTAACTTTTGTGCAAGCTCTAGAATCGTAGGTGTGGTTTTAATTCAACTAACACACTCAGTTGGTCGTTATGAGCTGAAGAAGGACGCCCGCGACCTTCATTCCAAGTCTCTCGTCCCCAGCGTCCCCATTTTGAAACCACCATTGCACTGTACGTGCACCACCTTTACAGTATCCACACCAAAAGAATTGCTCAGTTTACGACCAGTTTCCATTGTTTGCCACCTGCTTTGAACTCCTACAAAAAAGTTACTCTTGTTTGCTTCTTTTCTATCATTAATTCAATAACCCAATTTGAATCAAAATTGATAATAAAACCAAAGTCGATGTTACCAAAATACAGACCGAAAAATGCACTATAAAATGATATCAACATCGGCACGACGAAATGACTCGTTGAAAAAAAATAAGGTTAGGATATAGAAAACAAAACCGTAATTATTGTTCTACTAACCTAATATTTCCATATAAAAAAGAATAAAGTTAATAATCCCTAACACCATGTAACATATCGTTAATAAACCTATAAACAGTTGAATAATTGATTGCACTAATCAACGTGTACCGCATTACTTTAAAAAAGCGTTTGGTTAACGCTTGTGGTCTACTAGTGTATGGTTCAGTTTATAAAAGACAGTAACATAGAATAAGAATATCACAACGAAAGCATTTGTATACTGAAACTTTTAAGTACGACGGAAGTAGGTGTCTGACACTAAATCTAATATACATTATGTATATTAGATTATCAACTAATATACATAATGTATACGAGGTCAGACAATTAAGTAATGCGACAAAATTCAAAAATCGAGTATATTTAAAAATTAAGGTACATCGCTGCGATCCCCTTCAAAGTAGTCCCCTCCCGCATCTATATACTTATTCCAGCGAGTTTTCCAGTTTTCGTAACAATTCTGGAACACTTCTTGTGGGACCTCTCCGAGTACCCTCGTCACAGTTTCTTGGATATCTTCAACGGAGTCAAAATGTCGACCTTTGACGAATTTTTTCATATGGGGGAATAGGAAAAAGTCGCAGGGTGACATGTCCGGTGAATAGGGCGGTTGTGGTAACGTTGCGATGCCTTTAGACGCCAAAAACTGAGAGACACTGAACGCACTGTGACAGGGAGCATTGTCGTAATGCAGAACCCAAGTCTTCGCGATCTCTGGACGCACTCTGAGCACCCTTTTTCGTAATTTTTCGAGCACATTGCGGTAGAATACTTGATTTACGGTTTGTCCAGGTGGTACGAACTCTTTGTGAACCACCCCTTTGCTGTCGAAGAAGCAAATCAACATGGTTTTCACTTTGGACTTGCTCATTCTCGCCTTCTTTGGCCTTGGTGCTCCAGGGGACAGCCACTGTTGGCTTTGTCGTTTAGTTTCGGGGTCATATTGAAAGAACCAACTTTCATCACCAATAATAACTCGATCGAGAAGAGTAGGATCACTTTCAACCTGCTCGAGACAATCTTGAGCGATGTTCATTCGGTGGGCTTCGTGACATGCACTACTCGCGCGTTGTTACAAAACACTAAACAGCTGGCGAAGAAATGATCGTACGAGGGTGGTCAAGGTCTCAATCGAGAGAGTAGGGATCTGCTATTACGGTGGCGGAGTTACAGGTTCGCAGTGTTACCACAGGCCGAGAAAAAAAATCGGTCGCATTACTTAATTGTCTGACCTCGTATATTTGCATCTGTTTGTGAAATGTATTGTATGTGTTTAGTAGAGGGATTTTTATAGTACTTTTATAGTGGAGTTAAATGCATTGAGTTCAAAGCATAACACATAGGCACATTCATGTTGTGATCCAATTGGCAAAACATTTGAGATTGCCGTTGATATTTTAGCTAAACTCTCATTAACTAAATCAAACTTAACCACTTTTTATGTATACAAACTCTCTCTTCATTGTACACTGACTCTATTAGATCTAAACAGTTTTACACATGTTAATTTGGAGACAGAATATTGCACATAATTTTTAAAATAGATAATGAGCAATTTGCTAATTATTAATTTAGAGACGAGCCATAAAGCATATTGTAAAATTACTTATTCTTCTAAAATAATTAGAAGTATAATTTTACGTTTAAATGAAACATAGTTTCTATTTACACTATTTAATAACGCAACCCTACATAATCTTTTATGCATCAAATAATATTTTTTGAATTCTGTATTTTTTTAATTTTTTAACAGCATAGATTCATATATTTTCATTTAATAGAGGATTTATAAAAAAATTCTCGTTATTCAATTGCCACACCACATATAACTTACATTGTAACCAAAGTGTTATAATAAAACGATATTTTTTGTTTTAAAAATCGAGTAATAATATTTTTTTCTGTTTTAATTAAAAAAAATTGACCATGAATATATAGTTACTAGTGTCAAATATTTAAATAACACATGATTATCATTTGTATTTGATTTTAATTATAAAATATGTATAAGTAAGACCTAATCAAACAAAAAATATAAGGTTGATGCAAAAATAATTGCGGTTTTATCATTTTAAATTTGGCGCCGATTTCCATAGTTACCACCGTTATCTTTTGTTATAGTCGTGTGATACATCACTGTAAACAATAAGATTAGCACTACTGATTTTAGCTTATGTCTATTGTTTTCATTATTTAGTATTGTTCGATATAACTTCTTAATTTAGTCATGGTAAAAAGCAAATTCGCCCGATTTTGTAATATGAGTTTAAATTGGGACATAAAGCAACCAAAACTACTCGAATTATCAAATTTTTTGTCGAATAGTCAATTAGTGAATGTACAGCTCAATACTGGTTCCAAAAATTTCATAATAGAAACGAAAGCCTTGATGATGAGGAGAGTCGTGGACGTCATTCAACTAATGTTAATAATAATTTAAGAATCATTATTGAAGAGGACCCACGTAAAACAACTTAAAAGATGGTAGAAGAACTCAATTTTGATCATTCGATCATTTTTCGATATTTGAGCCTAATTGGAAAAACAAAAAAGCTGAATAAATGGGTGTTGAACTAAACGAATATCAAGCAATTCGTCGATACGATATCTGCTCTGCGCTTCTTTTGCATTACAAAAATGATCCCTTCCTTGATTGCATTGTCACATGTAATGAAAAGTGAGTTCTCTACAACAATCAAAAACGTTCATCACAGAGGTTAGACCGAGGAGAAGCACCAGAACAGTTTCCTACGCAGAAGCATTATGAAGAAAAGATTATGGTCGCTATTTGATGATCAGCAAGTGGTATCATTCACCAGCAACTTCTTAAATCCTGGTGAAACAATAACAGCAAAAAAATATTGTCAGGAAATCGAAAAAATGCATTTGTTGCATCGTTTTGTTGCATCTTTTACGATCGGCATTAGCCATTTGAAAACGACCAATTCTACTTTGACCACACGTTTCAAAAATGGCTACAAAAATTAAATGAACTGGCTTATGAAACCATACTTCAGCCATCTTATTTTTCGGTCCTGTCTCAGCCAGATTATCATTTTTTTAAAAATAATTCCCTACGAGAGAATGTTCTCAAAGATTAGGCACCAGCTCAAAGCGCTTTCGATGAATTAGTCCATACCACTTCTCCAGAATTTTATCCTGTACGAATAAACAAACTTCTTTCCCGTTGGGAGAAATGCGTGCAGGCCAATGGTCTTCATTTTGATTAATAAATATAATTTTTAACTGACATATGCGCCTTTATACTCGATACGTAAAAATCGCAATTATTTTTGTACCAGCCTAATAGAATATTATTTTAATTTAGTTATTTGTAAATTTGAAACTATGATTATAAAATAAAAAAACGCATTACGTCTCTGTTCCTATAATATATATATATATATATATATATATATATATATATATATATATATATATATATATATATGTAATGAATTATAAATGAAATAATAACACAGATTTTTATGTACTGTTTAGTGAAAATTGATTTTATCTATACATTCATAAAATATTTTTAATGAAAAAAATATAAACTAGACAGATATATAACATGAAAATTATATTGACTCAATGTCATTATCATTTAATGCTTGTTTGACGAAGTAATTGCGTTCGAACTTACATTAAAAATTCAGAAATTCGACAATTTATTTATATATTAAAATTTTTATTTTAAAGACTAAATCTTCATTTGTTTTAATTATAAAACTATTTGAAAATACAATTATTTTAAGAATGTTTATGTAATATTTGATATTTTGTATAGTTTTGTGCATTTTTGAATTATGTTTACGAGCTATAATGGAGAGATCAACCAGTGATTATAAATTACTGAAGACTAGTTGGAAGTATCAGACAAGGGAATATTTTGATAATTCGACATTACATGGAGTATACTATATTGCAGAAAAGGGGAGACCTTTTCGTGAAAGGTAGGTATTTTTTTAATCTAATCTTTCATAATTGATTAACATTTCAAATTTACATTTAACTTGTGTGTGTAGTGAACCGTTAAGTAAACAAAAGAGCAAAGACGAGAAGACAAACCAATACAAACACATTGAAATTTTTGAGCGTTTCATTTCACATCACTATGAACGTTTTAAGTTGGTTATATTGGTTTCTTTCATTACTTTTTTAGCCTTTTTTTGATCACTGCTTGAATACATACGCGACATTATCTTAATATTTGGATATCATGTCCAAAAAAAGTCTAACGCAAAAAAAATACATTATAAAGAAGTTTTTTGGTTTTAATTTAAAAAAAGATATATATATATATATATATACGAGGGTTGTTTGACAAATTTGGTAAATTTCTATGAGATGGCGCCACCATTTATTTGACAACGTCACAGCTATCAAATGTCACTTTTCAAACTAGCATAGGCAAAATTTCAGTCAGAAGCGACGTTTTGTTCACGTTGCCGTAAAAATTGAAAGAAATGAGTTCTGTGCAGTGACAAAACATTTTTATTTAAAAATGTGGACGGCCGCTCACATTAAAGCGGAGTTGGATGGATTTCATGAGGACTGTGCGCCAAACTTGAAGACTTTATTTCTGGATAAATGAGTTTAAACGTGGTCGAACATGCTCAAGATGAAGCGCGTTCTTGACATCCAGTTGACATCACCACGACGGATATCGCAGAAGAAATCCATGGTATCGTTATGGAAGACCGCCGAGTGAAAATTCGTGAGATTTCTGAGACTGTAAACATCTCAATTAAATGAGTGCACAATATCCTGCACAAAATATTGCACTTGAAAAAGCTATGTGTGCGATGGGTACCGCGATTGTTGACTGCTGAACAAAAACGTACACGGAAGGGCATTTCAACTCAGTGTTTGGCGATGTTTAATCGCAATCCACAGACCTTTTTACGTCTATTCATCACCATGGATGAAACATGGATCCACCACTACACACCTGAATAGAAGCAGCAATGAAAGCAGTGGGCAACGACTGTTAAATGTGCACCGAAAAAGTCGAAGACCATTTTGTCGGCTGGGAAGATGATGGCAACTGTTTTTTTGGGATTCCCAAAGAATCATCCTGATCCACTACTTAATGAAGGGAAAAATGATAACAAGAGCCTATTATACAACATTATTGGACCGCTTGAAAGAAGAGCTGAAACAAAAATGGCCAAGATTGACGCACAAAATAGTGCTCTTTCAACAGGACAAAGCGCCGTCCCACAAATCGAGCGTCGAAATGTCAAAATTGCACGAATTAGGCTTCGAATTAATTCTTCATCCACTCTTTTTTCCGACTTGGTCCCGTCCGGCCTCTTCCTAAACTTGAAAATTTGGCTCGGTGGGAAGAAATTCTCGTCGAATGAGAATGTCATCGCCTCCGTCAATGCGTATTTTGCAGACTTTAAGAAAAGCTACCTTTCCGATGGAATGAAAAAATTGGAAACTTGCTGTACCAAGTGTATAACTCTCAATAGAGACTATGTTGAGAAATAAATCGTTTTTTTCCAAAAACGGTGTTTAATTTGCTTTTTTACCAAACTTATCATACATATATATTATTATATATATATATATATCATACATTATATATATATATATATATATATATATATATATATATATATATATATATTTAAAATGAAAATATAAATTATAAAAAACTTTCATTTGCAAACAAAGAAAATTCCAAAGTAAAAAAGTCAGCATCACTATCACAGTTTAATATTAAAAAAAAAAAACATTATTATTTAGCACTGGTTAAATGTCAGCAATAAAAAAGGAATAAATGTAACATTACGGATACAAATTGTTACTGAAGACAGAAACCATGATTTGACTTTTAAATAAATGTCAAATCTCTATCTCTCTTTTTAATAAAATATGTATTTTTTTTATTTACATATTTGTATTTTATAATTACTCTCATGCATTAAATGATATTTAATTTCTCCTTATCTATTGTGCATATACCGTGCGTCAGTGGTGTCAAACTCATATATGAACACAGGCCACCAAATTTATTTTAAGAGTCTGCGAACCGCAGACAAAAGTCACCCAAAAAAAATTTAACGAGCGAAAAATGATCTTATTTATATTCGAAAATAAGTCATTTAAATTTTATAATATTTTTTCTTTGATGAATTTATAAAAATTAAAAAAAAATATATTAATTTTAGGTATTGTTATCAAATGTTACAACAAAATTTTAAATTAGAGAAATTGAAAAAAAATAATATTTTTTACTACAAACTTGGCATTTTTTAGCAGAAATTATTTTATCAATGCAGGGTGTATTTTTTTATGATAATGATATTTTTACTATAGATGTTAAACATTCATTTATCAATCTTGACCTGTGTGAAATATTATTAGTCCTTAAAAGGGAAACTAATTATTCACATAGTTATGTACTACCAAACATTGCCAAGATTCTTGCTACAAACATACGCATTTCAATAAAATGTTCTGACAAATACAAATAAAAATCTGGAACACTGACTTAATTATACTTTTTTTTTAGTACCGCGTTGCACTGAATTTCAATCAATTCCATTTGAATGTTACTGTTTATTATTATATTAGTTATTTTAATTATTTTATTATTTTAATAAAATCGACTTCAAGCTTTGGCTCGCATGTTTAACGTCACTGCCGTCGGTAAACTCTTCAATAAATTTTTGATTAGTTCCTTTAAATTATTAGATTAATATATAATTATTTATAGAAATTACGTTAAATATTTGTTGTAAAGATTATAGATTTCTAAGAAAAAAATAATTGAATTTCTCTTAATGTATTCGGAATTTTTAGAATGAATTATCAACCTTTGTTTATTATGACGTCTATGTATGTAAAGTTCATATACTTAATATATAAAATGTTTCGTTTACTAATCAATTAAACTATATTATTCTATATATGATCTCGACTCATAATAAATATATTTTTTCATAAACGTAAATGTGTCACTTGAATTATAAAAAGTGACATTAAAAATAAAAAAATATTCTTTTTATCTGTCAAGATGACTTTATTACCCGATATATTATGAATGAATTCAAAAAATTAATGTATATGACCTTCGGTCCAACAAACATATTAGTATGAAAACTGATATCTGAATCAACATTAAAAATGATATTTTTCTACATCGTTAAATCTTTTTTATGACATTTTTTCAACGAAAAAGAAAAATTGAGCTTCTGTCGCCTGCCAGTCATAAAAAATTTACATTAAGAGACACATAAAAGTTAAAATTGGAATCTATCTTTGAATATGCAATGACCGTTCGAAACACATGGCGTTCCTGTTTGGTTATTTTTTTCCATTCTGTGTATTTATTCATGAACGTTTCAGAGAGAGAAAAAAAAACAAAACTTCAATATAAAAATCCATAAAAAATAAACTAATCTTTTAAATCAAATAGTGATTGTCTTTACAAATACTTCATTGTTATTCTTATTATTATATGGACGTGTTTCTCGTTATAAACCGAGCGTATTTCTAAAAAATATGACTGTATCATGAACTATTTCATCCCTGAGTATATTTTACTATATATTTATTTGCATTTCTATATATTTATCATTTATAATCTATTCCAGTGTCAATGAAAATCACTATCTTTGATTATAATTTTATACGATAATATAAAATACCATTAATGAAACCATTTTTCTTCAATAAAGTTTTAGATAAAAAAAATATATATGTTTGGACATAGAGGCTTTAGTTTGTGGTGCCCTAATCTGTGAAATATCTTTAATGTAAAAAAAAGATACATTGGACACCGACAGTCCAAGACCATTCAATTTTATAAAAGATTTTTTTATACATATGTTTGAATAGATGTAACTTTATAATATAAATTATACACAAAAGCATTTTGTAAATACTTGTTGTTTTAATCATTTAAGAATATTCAAAATGAATATCAAAATTCTTCGATAAGTTAGTACCGATCATTTTCACAAACGAATTATTTTTTCATTGAACAAACTATAAAATTGCCCAATCAAAATTATCCAATAATTTGATTTTGATCATTTTTGACATTCGAATGCATTGTCCGCCTATAACATTTATTTGTATGTATATATATATATACATATATATATATATATATATATATATATATATACATATATATATATATATATATATATATATATATATACATATATACATATATATATATATACATATATATATATATATACATATATATATATATATATACATATATATATATATATATATATATATATATATATATACATATATACATATATATATATACATATATATATATATATATATATACATATATACATATATATATATATATATACATGTCTATATATAAATATATATATATACATATATATATATATATATATATATACATATATATATATATATATATATATACATATATATATATATATATATGGATGTATATATGGATGTATATATATATATATATATATACATATATACATACATATATATATATATATACATATATATATATATATATATATATATACATATGTATGTATATATATATATATATATAAACACACATGCAATACAGATTTATATTTAACTTGCATGTATTTTCTACAGATTCATGTGGTTTTGTTGTACAACAGCTGGCGCAGTAGCTACAATGGTAATCATTTCTAGTTTATGGGAAAAGTTTCAAACAAATCCAACTATCACTGGACTTGACACAGATTTTCATAGTTGGGACGTTCTATTTCCTACAATTACAATTTGCGAATCGAGTCCCGCAAACAGTGAACTTATCGATGCTTTAATTGAAAAGTAAGTTTAACAGAACAACTCTAGTGAATAATTTATTTTATTAATCATGATTAATTATTTTATTAGTTGATAGATTGGGGTTGTAGTTGTATGTTTTTGTATCACGAAAATATGATATTTTTTTATAATACGAAGGTTATGAAGGTATCGAATAGTTTTAAGTTCAACGCATTTTCGAAATAAGGACTATAGAGAGCTTTGCGCATACTCATTGCCTGTTCTGAACAAATACGTATAATTGCTTACTTTTATCAGTTTATCTCTAGTGGATGTTGTATTAGGTTGGTAGAAAAATAATTTCGGTTTATGACCTTCAAATTCATATACATTTTTCTCAGCTAATAATTAAATTTATTAATCGAAATAAGCACCATTAGAATCGACATATTTTTGCCAATCAATTACAAGTTTATTTATTATGGTGATGTAAAATTTCGGAGGTCTGGAGTTGATGAAATCTCAGAATGCACTTTAGACAGCAGCTTGGTTGTTGAAAACCTTACCCTTTAAGAAGTTGTCGAAATACATAAACAAGTAAAAATCTGTTGGCGAGATGTCTGGTGAGTATAGTGGATGAGGCAATGTTTCATAGTGGGTCAATTGTGGAACGTATGATCGTGCATTGTCGTCCAGCATGATTGGACCTTTTCGATTGGCCAGTGCGTGGACCAGACGTCGCAGTTCTTGGTGTATTTTTCCTAGCCTATCCAGGAAACTGGTGGAAGTAACATCGGAATTAAAGAAACAGAGAATTGATGTAGCAGTTGTCACAGAGACGAAAAAGAAAGGGGAAGGATCAGAAAACCTATGTTATTACAATCACTTCTATAGTGGTGTTACAAAAGATAAAAGAGCACAACAAGGAATATCATTTTTTATAAGAAAAAGTCTCAGAAGATATATAACATCATGAGAATCCATAAATGAAAGATTAATAAAAATGAATATATGCCTGCACGGATATAAAACCACAATAATAGGGGTCTATGGAATAAACGAATACGCGCTTATTCAAGACAAAGAAGAATTCTTTGAACAGCTTAACGAAGAAATATCAACAATTGGAACATCAAGAGAAATTATCGTAATGGGCGACATGAACAGTAGAGTAAGGAAAAAAGATCAGGATAAGATAGTAGGAAGATACGGTGAAGATACCCTCAATGATAATGGTATTAGACTAATCAGTATTTGTGATCAGAATAACTTAAGTATAATGAATGGGTTCTTCCAACATCGAGACATCCATAAGTACACTTGGACCCAGCATACTAGGAATTTAAGGTCAATTATTGATTACACTAAGCAAAATAAAAGAATAAAAATACAGGACACTAGAGCATGCAGAGGAGCAACATGCGAAAGCGACCATCGCCTAGTAAAAGCTAAAATATTATTTCCCATCAGAAAAGTGATAAAGGAAAAAACAGACCGCAAGGACGACGAAGAAGGAACCAACCCAAAAAGACACAATTTGGACAGTCTATAACAATAAAGTATTAGAATTCTATATCAGAATAGGTTAAATGGAAAACTTAAGAGGAATAGTTATTTCAAAAACACGGACGAACTATATAGCCATATTAAAGAAAGCATACAAGAAGCAGCCTTAGAAGCCCTGGGCCATAACGACATAAATAGAAGAACGAAGCCGTGTTGGTGGGATACTGATATAAAAAAAGATATAGACGACAAAAGAAAAAAGTATATTAAATACTTACCAACACGCACAGATGCGGATAAAATAATATATAAAGCAGCACAAGTGAAAGTTCTAAAGAAAATAACAAAAAGAAAAATGAATACTGGGAGAGAAAGTGTACTCACCTAAACATTTACATAGGGGGAGCAAGACAGAAGTACAGAAAGGTGGAGATTTATTAAATCCTTAAAAACTATTAAAAAGAGAGATATTATATCACCGATAAAAATAGAACAATGGAAAGATCATTTTAAAAAATTACTGGAAGAAGATAGGAAAGAATTCCAAATGGAATACAATAGGCAAGAAAGAGTCGTTACCATGGGATCCCCAATTAGAATAGACCATAGAGAAGTGGAAAAGATATGTAAGTCACTAAAAAATAGGAAAGCAGCGGGTCCCGGGAACATATATCCAGAACTAGTAAAGCACGGAACGGAAACGTTGTATAAGTTACTACAAACGCTATTCAACAAATGCATAAATGGTGAAAACGTTCCCAAAGAGTGGAAATTATCCTTAATTTCCACAATACACAAAAAATGGGATAGAACAAATTGTGACAATTATCGTGGGATAACCGTGACCAGTACCATTAGTAGAGTGTACGGAAAGGTCATCAAGAACAGGATAGAAAAAGAATATAAAAATATGGAAGCAGAAGAACAGGCAAGTTTCCGAGCAGGCCGATCTACGATTCATCATTTATTTTGCGTGACACAATTAATCGAAACAAAGACAAATATGAACAAGAACTGCATATGATATATATCGACCTGAAGAAAGCCTACGATACTATACCACAAATAAAACTTTGGGAAGTCCTAGAAAAGACGAACATCAACATCAACTTAATAAAAGCCGCGAAACAGTTATATGAACAGAGTAAAACCAAAGTTCGATTAGGAAATAGAACATCGCAAGAACTCGAAATAAATAAAGGACTTAAACAGGATGCTGTCTATCACACACATTATTTAAAATATACTTAGAACAAGCACTTAATACATGGAAAAGAAAATGTGAAATCATGGGTGTTCCTCTTAAAGAAAATATGATATATACGTTATGTTTCGCAGATGACCATATAATAATAGCACAAGATTATGACGATGTCGAGTATATGGCTCGAAAAATCATGGAAGAGTATCGTACATGGGGTTTGGAGGTAAACATCGACAAAACTCAATATATGTGCATAGAAGGTTCACAACAAGATTTAACGCTAAATACGGGACAAATTATAAAACGATACGAAGAATATAAGTACCTAGTAATGAACATAACAAGAAACGGAACTATAGATAAAGCCATCAAATAAAGATGTACACAAGGCAGAAAAGCTATTTCCTCATTGAACAGTGTACTATGGGACCAGAGCATCTCAAAAGACAACAAAAAGAGAATCTATAACACCATAGTAAAGAGCATAGTGATATGCAGCAGCGAGATATGGCCGCTAAAGAAAAGATCATAGAACATGCTATTGATAACGGAAATGGATTTCTGGAGAAGATCGACAGGAAGATCAAGAAAAGAACGGATTAGGAATGAGAAAATTAGAGAAATCATGAACGTTGACACCACCATAGTGGAAGACATTCGAACTAATCAATTGAGATGGTACGGACATGTTCGACGGATGCAAAAAGAGAGACTTCTAAAACAAGTGCTCTTATGGAACCCCCAAAGTATAAAAAGACAGGGAAGACCAAGAAGAAGTTGGTCAGAAGGAATTCGAGAAGAAATGAGGGAAAGGGATCTAAAAGAAGATCAATGTAATGACAGACGGCAATGGATATCGGAAGACGTCGTAGAACGTTATAAACCGAAATTATATACAGGTATTAAACTTCAGCATCCCTTTAACTACCTAAATTTTTAACAAGGATATATAAAGCCTAGTAGAATTTAAATTTAATTAGTAACCAAATTAATAACGAAATTCTAAACATAGTTACATAAATTCGTAGACTTTTGTTGGACTAATTTCTTAGCTATTTTTTTCTATAAAATTTAAAGCACTTTTAATTCTAATAATTTAAATTAAACGTTAGCAAACTAATGTGAAAAAATTTAAATACATAAATACAGTCAATGAGCTATTAGGTTGGTAGAAAAATAATTTAGTTTTATGACCTTCAAATTCATATACATTTTTTAATTTAAGTGGTTTTAAGTGATTCAAAATTAATGGATAACTAACGCCTAACTTTTGTA
>CM068320.1:2862500-2882500 GCA_034766995.1 Acanthacorydalis orientalis | reverse complement strand
ACTGACTTTTTATTCGAATGTAAATGGAAAGATGAGGAAAGCGATTGCTGTGAGGACTTTTTACCCATCTTAACTGAAAACGGATTTTGTTATATATTTAATTCAGATAATTATGATAAAAATTCGCCTTGGTAAGACATTTCAATTATCTAAATAATACTTTATTTATTGTCCATTTTTTATCAATTAAATAAAATGGATAAATTTAAAGATCTGAAATATTCTGAACTAACGATTAACTTAAAAATTTCTTTAAATTTTAGGCTGAAAAATCATAACCATACTTTTCAATTATTATATATTCAAGAAACTGATATAGATTGGTCAATTAAGTTCAATTCTAAACATAACTCTTTTGTAGATGTAAGTAATTCGTACTTATTCCAGTTAATTATATCTAAAAATTTACTTACAATCGACATAGATCTAAATCCAAAGTTAATTTCTGTATCTAGAGACAATACAAATATTTATCCATATCAACTGATTTAATTCGAATTCAAATCACGCGAAATCCTTTACATTATCTGTTATCGTATTTAATTTATCTGTACTGTCTTGGAAAAGAACAACTTCTGTTTTTTTAGAGTTTCAACCAATATACCAAACCTTTTGATGGTTAGTTTTCTATACATAATTTCTTTGCGGGCTAATAGCTGATAGTTGATTATTTACACCTTTGTAAAGTGATATGAATATTAAATTTCTCGACCAAAATTAAAAGTTTCGTATTTAATTTACTTTGCTATTTAAGTGGGTAGAGTGATAATTTCCCGTATTTGACAAGAGACGGCACCACTGATAACAAATTGCAATATTTTTTAACACCATTATCTTTCAAACTACTGCTGTCAAGGTTTGAGCACAATACGTTAATTAGCTTAGTTTCGACAGTCATTCGAAGTGAACAACGATTGCTCTTTTTTAATTATGGAAAAAAATCAGTATCTGTCAATGATTACGAGGTAGGTTTCTGTTTTTGGATGGGGAAACGTGTGGCGAAATTAAAGAAAAATTATACACTGTCTACGGGGACTCTGGATCTTTGATGACAACAGACAAATATTGGTTCAATGAATTTAAGTGGTCGTGCAAACGTTTGTGATAAAGAACGTTCAGGTAGTCCAATTGAGGCGACGACTGAAGAGATGATTGAAAAAATCGAGATGGAAATAATTAGAATAAAATGAAGATAATTGTTTTAAATGATCGCAGAATCAAAGTGCGTGAGATAATTGAGATAGTAGGCATCTCAGATGAAAGGTATACGAAGCATCTTACACGAACATTTGCTTATGAAGAAGTTATCCGCCAGATGGGTGCCGTGTGTGAACTCAATCGACCAAAAACGCATTCGAATGAACATTTCAAAGGAGTGTTTGACGATGTTTAAACGTGATCGACATGAATTTTTGCGCCGATACATAACCGTTAATGAAATATAAATCCATCACCATACACCTGAAACTGAAGAGCAGTCAAAACAATGGACTTCTCTTGTCGAACGTACATCAAAGAATACAAAAGTCATTGCATCAGCTGGAAACATTATGGCGACTGTTTTCTGGACTACTCATGGATTATTGCTAATCGACTATCTTGAAAAAAGGAAATAGTAACAGGAGTCTAATATGCATCATTGTTGGACCAGCTAAATGATAAATTCAAAAAAAAAACGTTCTCATTTAGCAAAGAAAAAGTGATCTTCTATCACGAAAATGTACCGGCACACAAATAATAATTGCGATTGCAAAATTGTATGTATTGCACTACGAATTACTTCAACATCCACCATATTCGCCAGATTTGGTACCGTGTGACTTTTTCGGTTTCCAAATTTGAATAACTGGCTCGGAGGTAGAATATTTGCATCAAATTCGGAAGCCATCGCTTCTGTAAATGCCTATTTTGAGGAGTTTGACAAACCGTACTATTCGGAAGGGATAAAAAAATTGGAAATGCGTTAATTAAGTACATCGAGCTAAAAGGAGATTATCTTAAAAAATAAAAAAGAATTTATTTAAATAAATTATGTTTTATTGTCAAATACGGGTACTTATTACTTTACCCTCGTATTGCTATATATCAAAATACTAATGAACTCTTTGAAATTTGACTAAGTCTTATTACTAAGTATTAAGTGGTCGATTGTACAAATTATGATCGACCATTGATGATTTATATTAGAGTAAACCCTCATATAACGCGGTACTCTCATAACGCGGTTTTCGTATAACGCGGAGCAAACATTACGGCAGCCCTCCTATAACATGGTATTCTTCTAGCACTGTTTCTATATAATACAAATTAATTAGCTAAGCAGTCTTTCTATAACATGCATTTTTCTGTTACACTTTTACGGTTGAAATTTATGTGGAATTCTTCCGTTTTTTCGTGCATGTACATCACCATTTTTCAATAAAAATAATTTGAAATATGTAAACATATGTTTATTGTCTTTTGTATCTATAAAATTTTATTTCATAACCATATACAACATACCATGGTGCTCTGAGAATGCAGTCTTCATATAATTCAGAACGAATCAACCTGATTTATATGTACTTACTTCTGAGTTTCACTTATCCCGGTACGAATTAATCGCGTTATAGGAGGGTTGACTGTATAACTATTTATTTTTCGTATTATAACGATTATTACAAATTAGTTCTTTAATTACTTCTCAAACCGCAAACTTTTTTTCTAATTAAAAATGTTGAGTAATTGATTATTGGTCATTTTTGAATCTTTTAATTGCATTTCGACGGCAATGCAATACTAATCAGAGTGCTATGATACAGAAAAATCTCTGGAAAAGGATGATGACATCGCCATCGAAATCCGCATAGCAATACCCAAATTGATCAATTTTCAGTTATTAAACATTTTTAATTCAAAAATGTTTTTTTGTAGTTGTGTATATATATATATATATATATATATATATATATATATATATACACATATACACATATATACATACATATATATATATATATATATATATACATACATATATATATATATATATATATATACTAGAGAGTTTCGCCCCCTGCTCGCTGCGCTCGACCACTTGTCAATTATAAGGATGTACATGTATCCGAATGAAACTCTAAACACATCAAATAAATAAATCGACATCATGGATTTATATATATACATGTATATATATATATATATATATATATATATATATATATATATATATATATATATATATATATGTATATAAGTATGCCTATATAAACATTCTGGCAGAAAGATAATTTTTTTCTATGTAGTGTTATAAAGTTTTTTGTGGATAATTTTAATTTTATATACATAGAAAATTGTATATTTATATATATATATATATATATATATATATATATATATATATATACACACACATGTATTTTAATTTAATAAACATTTTAATTATCAAATTTTTCGAGATTTATATCCACAGTGCAGAAGAAATACCTAGTTACGACATGCGACCTCAACATTTATGGAACAGGCGGGTCGAAAGGATTTCGTTTTCTGTCAAATATACGTATACGACTGAAGATGCTCGTCAGTTGAGTATTCACCAGCGTCAATGTGTATTTTCTGATGAAATAAAATTGATTACGGATGACATATATTCCTATTATGCATGCACTCGCCAATGCAGAATGTATGCTGCAAGACGAATATGTGGTTGTATACCATTTTTCTATCCTAAAATCGGTACTTGTAATTTTTAATATATTCATTTTTTTACATTTTCATAAAAAAATAATTCATGTTTAAAATTATAATGTTACTTAAAAATGTCAATGTTTTTATAGAATTCTATTTAAAAAAAGTATTTATATGTTTTTAATTATTTAAATTTCATTTTTTTATTTGTAATTGTATATTTTTTTTAAATTAATAATTCAAATTTCAAAATTTTATTTTATTTCAGATGGATTCAGAGATTGTACGTTAAAAGAATTAGAATGTATTGCAGATAATGTAAACTCAATTACGAATAATGATAATTGTAAATGTGAATTGAGTTGCTCAAATACTGTGTATGAAATCAAAAAGCTTATAGAATTAGAGTAAGTTCTATTTAAAATTATTTTAATTATCGAAGCTTAATAATAACATCAATACTATAATAATCCTAAAGAATAAATTAAATATTGAATATATAAAAATTTTCTTCCAAAAATCTATTTTGTTCTATTGTTCTAAAATAGTGTTTCACAAACTACGATACAGATAAAGAATATGGAACGGATTTCAGAGAGTATGCAAAGAGATGTTTATTTTACTCTAACGTTATTTGTTTTAAAAATAAATCATTTAAATTTAATATATGAAAAGGACGTGTTAAAAATATCCTAAAGAGCACCACATCCAAACAAAACTATATAAAAAAATGTTTAAATAAATAAGCAAGGTCAATTTTCTTCTGGTGATATATTTATACGAATAACGGAACAATAATCGTTACTCGCAGATTATACGAATAAAAATATAGAATATTAATATATTTAAATGCGTACAATAAAAAAAAATGAAAACATTAATGGGCTAACAAGAATCATTTTCTTATATGTATGCTTACAATTCATTTAAAAATCTTCATCCTTATCTAACGGTATCCGTTATAACCATTTCTTTATCACAGTTCGCGATTTTGACTACATACTATATGAATTCTATTATTAACTAATAAATCAATATATGTATACATATATATATATATATATATATATATATATATATATGTATATATATATATATATGCATATTATATTTATATAATTATTTAGCCTAATTTTGTTAAAAAAATAAAACTATTTTTACCTAATACTACTCCGAAATAATTTTTACCTAATAAATGTACGCTGGCAAGATTAAAAAGGATAAATTTTTAGAATAAGTATACGATTATTGTAAATTTGGGAAACTCTATTATAAAATGTCTTCATGCATCTGTATGTATGTATGAGGACAATTTGAAAAGTTCGCGGTTTAACTATGAAAGAATAAAACTTGCCTTTTTAAATTACGTTTATTTTTCAACGCGGTCCCCCTGACTTCAATGCACTTCTTCTAGCGATGCTCCGATCCGTTTATGCCGTCCCGGAAATTATTTTCTTAGCGGTCCTCAAAATAGCTTTTCACTGTTGCTATTAGTTGAGCTATTGAGTTTTTCCATGGATGCAACACTTGTATAGATACGTGCATTGTCCTTATGGAAAATGATTTTTTCTTCGATAAACCTGGTCTTTTCTCACGAATTCACTGATCAAGTCAATCCAAAAGTTTATCATGATATTCTCCTGTTATCGTGTGACCCTTTAGAAGGTAGTCAATTCGCAGGATCCCTTTATCATCCCAAAAGAATGAAGCCCTAATTTTCCCAGCGGATAAAACCGATTGTAATTTTTTTTCGATGGCGGATAGTTGCCATACTTTCATTGCTTTGATTGTTGTTTTGACTCTAATGGAATGTAATGGTGAATCCAAGTCTCATCTCTAGTCACAAATCGCCGGATAAGTTCAGTCGTATCCCGCAAGCGTATCAAGCGTTCAGTCATATCCTTTTAGCAACCGAGTACCCGGGTACCCACAGACCTGAGTATTAAAAATTTTGTTTATTTTATTAAAAGGGGGGGGGGTACCCGGTTACTAACATAAGGGTTAAATCGATTTAAACAGTCTTGGGAAAATTGTACTCGAATGGGTTTATGATCAATTGCCAGCAAACGCGCACCTATCTTTCCGATAGCTTTTTCATACTTAATTCTTCAGTTAGGATGTGATACAAGCGTTCATCTGAAATATCCACAACCTTAGCAATTTCGGACACCTTTTAATCGCCAATCCTATAAGACAATATCGTGCACTTTGTTGATGATTCTTCTGTCATTGCAGTTTTCGGACGTCCACTACGCGGGTTATCTACTAAACCACATTTAAATTCAGCTGCCCACTTCACGGTTGTATACGTAGGTATATTATTACCTAGTAAAATTTGCATCTCATTAAACATTTCTGTTGGAGTTAAGGTTTTTTTGACAAAAAAATTTATCATTCTTACGATGTTCAACTTTATCCATTTCAACAACGGTACGAAAAGAGCTTTATTTAAATTGTTGTTTGGAACAAACTGCTTGACACATTTAATTATAGACTTTGGGTTATGTATAAGATATACATCGCTTTGTAATGCGCCACAAATATTTAAAATATCACTGACACTTATATGTTAGGCCGTGAACATTTCAAATCACCCTCGACTATACAAAAATATAAAAAAATATTAGTAAATAAATTAACAACTGATTGTAGCCCTTCAAAATTCACTGAGAACATGACAGAACATTATCCTCTCGAAATTGAGTTCGTTTCGTGGCCTATGGTGAGATATAAGAGAGAAGTTATATTTGGTTGGGTGGATTTAGTAGGTAGGTAGTATACATAGTATACATAAATACACACACACGTATATATATATATATACGTTTTTTTAAGTTTTTCATATGATGTTCGAATTTTTACTACATTTTCAAAAAAAATCAGTCAGATTTTCACTCTCCCAAATAGTTCAAATCATACAGTGAGTGATAAGTCTACATACACCACATAAATGTGCAATATTCAAGAATCTATGAATTTTTTTTTATTCAAATATTCATTAAATTGAATCTTTTTTATATCCATGTACAAAAAGAAAAATTCAAAGAGATTGTTTGAACAAAAATAAAAAACTAAAAATTCAGTATCACAAAAGTTTACATACAGTTAGGAAAACATTTTGAGATTTAATTACTTCTGTTTTCAATTCTATTATTTCCCTATAGTGTGAAATACATTACTTGTCACGCAGTTATGTGTTTAAAATATTTTATTTTAGTCTTAAATTTTACTCTGGAGAATGAAGTAACTTGAAAAATGCCATTAACAAGTGAAATTAATATTGAAATATGAAATTTAATAATGAAACTACGCGATACAAACGAAAAGCTACCGAGAAATTTCAAAAACTGTAAAAAGTCATGTTAGAGTTCAGACAATTATTAGAAATTTTAGTGATAAAGGTAGTGTATCGAATAAGAGAGGATTTGGTCATCAAGGATCTTAAGTGAACAAGATAACATATCTATACTAAAAGCGGTCCAAAATAACTGCTTTGAAACTAACTGAACATAATCGAAAGACATGCGAAAAGTCAGTAAATCCTAAAATTATTAGAAAGGTATTGAGAGATTTAGGATTTCATGGAAGAGTGCAAAGAAAAAAACGTTAATGTCAATCATAAACGAACAGGAACAAAAATTGAATTTGCTAAAAAATATAAAAACGAAGGCCACGAATTGTGAAAAAATATACTTCTCACAGATGAAATTAAATTGAATATTTTTGATTATGATAACAGGATCAACATGTGGTGAAAAATAAATACAGAAATGAATAAAGTGAATATTACGCCAACGGTTAAACATGGCGGCAGTAGTGTGATAATTGAGGATCAATAGCATCGAACGGAGTGAGAAAACTGGTGTTTATTAGCTCTTTCAATACGACTTTTTTGTTTTGATTAATTTTGCTAAATGGTAATTAATTACATTAAGGAAAAATTAAAATTGGCCAGAATTTTTGTCCAAGAATTTCCCGACATCTTGGATAAAAAATATAGTTCTGGGAAGTTTTGTCCCATCAATATTTTATAGTGAGTTCACTACGTAAAGTATTTCCCTGACAAGATTTTTTGAAAATCTGTGAGACATATGTATCCCGTTAGTAACAAAAGGGTTAAGAGAAGAATAAATAGTATATAGTATTTGAATATACCGCGCAATAATTTGCAGTTATCTATTAGAAGTTTGTGGCTAAATAGCATCTGGATCTTTCAACAGAACAGCAATCATAAAGAATATTATCTAGTGAAACACCCTACACTGCACTAGCGACACGGGATCACAAATCTGCCGAGAGTGTTATATGGATGATCCTAAGCATACCTCAAGAATTGTTAAGGAATGGATCTTATACAAGGTCCCAAAACAATTTCATTCTCCACCCCCCCAGTCATTCGATTTAATCCCTACCGAGCATATTTGGAATAAACTCGAAACAAATATCCAAAAATATAACATTACAAATCAGGAATCTCTAAAGATGCATTAAAAAGTGCATACACAGAAATCATAATAGATGTGACAGAAAACTTTTATTTGTCTATGCCAAAGATCATGAAAGCAGTAATAGCTGCAAATGAGGAGGACCTTACAAAATATTAACAATATTGTCATTGAAAATTATACATAATTAATTGAATTTTAAGATATTTTTCTAGATATATGTAGACTTTTGTGACGCTCAATTTTTATTTTTGTTTAAAAAATCGCTTTCAAGTTCTTTCTTTTTTTTCGTGTGTGTATATAGATATAAGAAATGATGTAATTTAATAAATATTTGAATAAAATAACTTGCGTAGAATTTTGAATGTTGCACATTTGAGCGGTGTATGTAAATGTTTGTCACTCTGTACCATTCAAAGTATTTAGGAGAGTAAAAATCTATAATTCATTTTTTTTTTAAATTGGCTCAAAAATGCGAATATCACATTAAACGACTTTAAAAACACATGTATATATATATATATATATATATATATATATATATATATATATATAATTTGTTTGGATTCTAGTGAGAGTGAAACATTTGTAAATTTAACCACGGTACTAAAACAATATTGTGCAAAACCAGTTAATGAATTAATGATTGTTTTTTTGTTAGAACAGCTTCAACTTCTTTTGCTGTACCTTTGCGCTCTAAGAATGATGGTATCACTATCAAAAATAATTCATATCAAAATCATCAATAATTAATTATTGATATTTTTTTTCAAAAAAAATTTTCAAATAAAAAACAACTATACAGGAATGAATTCATTTCAAGAACAAGCGCCTCCATAAAAACTAAATATTTTTCCATTCATTTTTTATAATTTAATTTTTAGTGCATGTTAACTCTTGCTGCCAAAATTATTTTACATATATATATATATATATATATATATATATATATATATATATATATATATATATATACATATATATATATATATATATATATATATATACATATATATATATATTTATATAGATATATATATATATAACTTCCTTTATTAGTGTCCTTTGGAGGAATTGCTGGTCTTTTCTTAGGATTTAGTTTGCTCTCTGGAGTAGAAATAATATATTATTTTACAATAAGAGCATGCTGTATGTTTTATCGTGATAAAGAGGAATTAAGGGAGTTCGAATACGAAACACGTGAAACACAACAAACAGACTTTGATCTGAATTTAACACCTTATTTCATCAAACCGCCCAACCCTAGCAGTGGTATGAAGATAATGAAGAAAAATTATGGATTGGATGTAAGTAATTTTAAACACTCTTATGTTTGTCATACGCTTAAACTTAACCATTAACATATTTTATTATTTAATCCATTTTACTAATATTTTCATGCCTTTAGATGCTTTAGGTGGATATATTTTATGAAATGTTATAAATTATATTTTATAACATTAACCTAAGTTCTTGTTAATAATCTAACATTTTTAAATTGTTTTTATTTTAAAATATATATACTGGTTATGCGTTTATTGGTATATTATGATCATTTATTTTAAAAAAATGCTATAAAACATTAATCCAGTCGATTATTGATTTTTCTAAAATAGAATTCTTTATATGCATTTAAAAACAATCTATAAATGAGAAATATAAAAAAATAAAACAAAAATCAAAAGTAATCAATATTTTTAGTATTTTATACAGCTATCTGCAGGAATACAATGTCAAAAAGAAATGTTTTCATAATAAAATGTTTCAATTTTTAATAAAAAAATTAATTGTAAAAATATTTGAAAACAAAACAATTATCCACTTAAATGTATTTTTTCATCTGTTAATTAAAAACAATAAATTTGAATATTATTTTCTCAATTATCTATAAATAGAATATTACAAAAAAAAATAAAAGCTATTCTGATAAAAAAAATAATAAAAATAAAATAGTCATTAAAAGTAATTAAAAAGCATGTATCAAAAATCCCTAAAAATGTCAAACAGTTTATAAAATTGTTATGTAAAAGCCTTTGAGTACCATCTGGATTTACCCAAAACCATTTTCTATGTTTACTTTTTCACATCCCTAAAATTAAAACATAAAACCAAGCAGTTTCTGTACAGTTCACTTTTAAGATTTTTTGATGACGACTAAGTAATAATTTAATATATATATATATATATATATATGTATTATTAATCTTGCCTTTTTGCAGTTCTTCTTTTACTTATTTCAGTCGTTTTTCATCACACATAATATTCACATATCATTAATTAAAATCTTTTTAAAAACTAATTTTTAATTTAATGTTATCAAATTTGATTTTATTTCTATTCAGATATCATATCTAACACGTTTTTCATGAAAAAAATAACAAGAATTTATATTATTTGGTAAAACATATGTAAAAAATAAATATATATATATATATATAACAATAATGAAAACTCCACAATAAATCGTTGCACAGAAAAAGTTTTGTTTTATCTTTCATATTCAGTGCAAAATAAATTTTGAAAATCACAGCAACTAACACAATGTAATTATGTGTTAACAATAGATTATATACTTTTAACCGCACTTTGAAATTAAAACAATAAAATTAGAAACTCAAACTGTTCCAAAATGATTTTAAATACAAAATTAATTTACAATCAGGATTTACGTCTTTTTCAATTAAAACTATTCAAGTATGAATTTACATCACTATAAATGATTAAATAACATTCAATGCAATATTAACTGCATTTGTTTTATCTTAAGAGCAAATACATAAACTATATAGTTGTTATATAAAACAAAAGGAAATAGATTGTATGTAGTGAATTATAAACGCTTTCCTTGATTTTACATAAAGATTTTTTACTGGCAATGGAAAAGGGATTAATTTTGTTTTGTAACATTTATTATACACAAGTATAACAATAATGGTCAATAAAATAACTTACCCCATTTATATATTAAGATCAACTATATTCAATTTTTTTCTGAAGAAAATATTAGAATGACAAATTATTTTTTTTATGAACAGAAATAATCAACTCTTTTTACTTTAATTGAATGTAATTAGATTTAATTTATGTTCATATATATATATATATATATATGTACATATGTATAGCATATAATTATATGTGAGATAATGTAGAAATAGTTTCACAAATAGATTTTAACTCTCTACACATCACAACCATTTTTTTTAAATTAAAATGTTATTATTTGTTGATCATTTTATTATTTATATGCAATTTGGTAATGATGATCAACATTGTCAGAGTACTGAAGTTTTTACTATTTTCCTATTTTACATTATATGTGCTGTGAGGATGAAGGCATTCGAAATGATCAATAATCAAGTAGCAGATATTGTGATTAGAATTTTTTCTGTAATTTGTGGGGAATGAAAATTATTTTGTGAAAATATATTTAATTACACTAATAAACACTCTAATTGTGAGTGAAAATAGAATGATAAATGTGTTTGAATGTAGTTGATTTCCACACATTCATTATTCGAAATATTATTAAATAAAAGACATATATTAGATAATACAAAATGGATTGAATGTGAGTATATATATATATGTGTTGTGCATGTGTGAACATTTCTTTTAAATCAACTATATTGCATTTGACAAAAATAAATCATTGTTTGACATTTCATTAAAAAATTAATCCTTTATATTGCCTCTAATATTTTTATTTAATATCTTAATAATAATAATAACAAAATTTCTAGGATAACAAAATACAGCCGTACCCACCTTTATTCAAGAGAAAAGAAGCTTGGGAATCAGCATTACCTCCATTCGGAATTGAATATTTACCATAAACATATCGATACATAACACATTTATTAAACGATTGTATACAAACAGTAATATATGTTAAAATACAGCACCATTTTTTAAATGTACAAATTATAAATTAAATTTGTTTCTGGTAAGTTCAAACAATTGTAAGACTAGGAACAGTAATTAAATATCTTTCTAATATCGACTAGAGAAAGAAGCACATGTTATTATCTATATTTTTGTGTTTAACACTAATATCTATTTCAACGATGATGAATTTTTAATTCGGTTTATGTAATTCGTTGACAGCCTTTTCATAATTTCTTACTAATAATACTAAATATTATTGAAAAGAATGAGACCAATAACTTTTCATTACTCTAATTATTTAATTTTCAGCAATGAAAATATGTTAGTTTAATAAAAAATGATTGTGATGCATTTACAATTATGTAAACTACTTACTAATATAAAAATTGATAAATTACAAAACTGTGGTATTTATTTTAGCATATAAGTACAGTACTTAATATTACTACATTATATACATATATCTAAAAAAATACATCCTTATTGTAGAAAAGAACACATTTTATTGAAAATATTTTCCATAAAATTTTTCAATAATATTAAAATACATTTTGCTATATTTTGTTTGAATCCCAATCAATTCAGAATTTTGATTTTTATAAAATATTCTGTATCCATAATAATTGCTGTAGCTTAAATTTCTTATTTTTTTGAAGCTATAAAATTGTCTTGGTGGTCTTTGTTTTTTTTTTTTGGATTATCTGAGTGTTGATATGTTTGCCATTTTCAAGTAGTTTCAAAATGTTTACTGTTTTCAGGTAGATATTAAGGACTGATTTTAAATCTGATGTATGTTTACTTATATATATATATATATATATATATATATATATATATATATTAGATAGAGTGTAGTTTACAATTTCGAGGTATAAAATATCAGATCGTTATTTGTATTTATTTGTTATATTTAGTATGTTACCTTTATTTTTATATATTTAAAGAATATTTAACATTAAGCCTTTATTCACAATTTTTATTATTTATCTTCTATTATTTACATTAAATTAAAGATATAAATAAAACAATACAAATAAAAATATTAAAAATCAAGGTATAATATTAAATAATCTTGAAAACCTTGAAATATATAAAAAGAATATATCCAACAATAAATAAACCCAAATAGTAACATTTTATTTTTAACTTAAAAGTATAAACCATCCTTCTTCTAAAACACTATAAATGAATATGTCAGATTGAAAACAATCTTCATAATCCATCTAGAGATGATACACATGCCAAAACTAGTAGTAGGGAACAACCACTCAGATAAACTAAAGAGGTGAAAATAACCATGGCAATGTATTAATGTACATAGAGAATAGAAGTAATCACTTGAAAAAAAAAATATTGCAACAAACAAATATTTTGAATCTATTTACCAAATTTATATATATATATATATATATATATATATATATATATATCTTATTTTCTTATATTTTAAAAATATATTTTATGTTTTATACGACAGAAATTAAATCTGTAATTATCTATTCTTTAAAATCAATTATTTTACTTATTATATAATATTCTAAAAGTGTCAATAAATCAGTAAATAATGAATTTTTAATATACATATTTTACTATTTTTACTGTTCAAATCGTGCCTTCCGCTCTCCTCAATACTACATTGAGGACGAGCACCTCCACCTGCACAAATTAAAGGTTCTTGTACCTCGCACTTGTACCCGTAGCGCTGCCACAACCTCGAGTTGTACTATTTTTCTATATAATCCCCTATCACTTCAATACATTTTTTTGAGTGCCTAATTACCAAGTTTACATTTACTTTTATAAAAATAATCATCCTTTTTCGTTTCAAAGTGCTCAGTTACCACTGTTTTCAGCTCATTTTCATCATTACAAATGACTCCTCTGTCTACGTAAATACTTTTTCAAATTACCAAAAAGGTAATAATTGCTAGGGGCCATGTCTGGACTGTATAATGGGCAATCAATTTCTTAAAAACCACATTCCCGAATAGCAGTTTGAGAAACAGTAGCGGTGTGAACTGGTCCACTGTTGTGTAACAAGCGCACTTCTTTTGTGTTTTCATGCCTTTTTTCATAAATATTCCGTAATTTATGTACCAATGTTACATAATACGGACCATTAACAGTAATAATGCATTTCTTAAAATTTATTAATAAAATGGCTTTACAATCCCAACAAAACGTGGCCATGATCTTTTATACAGATTGAGACGCTGGCTTTCCTTGCGGGTGGTTCACATGCTCACCGCCAATCTGTAGATTCTATTTTAATCAGATGATCATAGTAAAGGACAATACATTTGAATGTAGCTCACAGAGCTCTAAAAATGAACGTGCGCAGACTACTCGGCACTGAAATAAGTTTTGGTACGCACCTTGCACTGACCCTGTTTGTGAAAGATTAGACATTGCTGATAATTCTTTCATCCTTAAGCACTAGATCTTCGACAAGTGCAACATAATCGAGAGTGAGCACTTCTATTGGGCGTCCACGATGCAATTCATCTTCCAGTGACTCATCCCATGCGAAATTTCTTTGTCCATTTCTTTACCATGGAATATGAAGGGGAAGCTTCTCGATACATGCCATTGAATCGTTGTTTTATTTGGTGTGATGTAACCCCCTTCTTTTGTCAGAAACTTAATTATTAGATACACAATTTTGGTTACTGTCACATTGTTAAGAACACATCTTACTCTTATCTTATGTTACTCAGACATGAATCTACCATACTGAATAGATTCACCATACGTGCACATGTGTAAAAATGTTAGGCCGAGGATATTTGGGCTTACATTTTGGCTACCTTCATATCTGCTAGAGAATAAAAAGTAAGAGAATAAAGTGTTCAAATCTATTCTGCATTTCAACATCTTCTCACTCACTAGACTGTACAAATTTAAAAATAAATAATTTTTATTTTCTGATTTTTCGTGCCTGATCGTGTTAAGCTAGATATGATTCAGGCAACACTTCACGATATTGCAGCTCAGAAGACAACTGATTACCTTGATACATTGATCCAGCAGGAATAGTTTTAGTAGCGTGACATAAGTAAGATGAAAAAGATAGTACAGAGTTTACTCAAAATGTATTGAATCAATTTATTCGCTCAAAGCTAGTATAAGGTGTTCTTGACTGAATACAAGAATAATGTTGTAACAACCTAAATCTCTCGATATCATGCGTCAATGTTAGATTAAAGAAAATGCTAATGACCTCACATGAACAAAAGTATACCTTATATGTAAAATTAATAAATAATTGATAATCCGAATTGAAGTATGCAAAACAGACTATGTGCGGGTAAAATATCAAAATGAAATGCAACATTTTCATGACTATATCAAGTGGATTGAGAAAAATGATATAAATTTAGTGAAACATAGAAACAGTTGTGTTCAGAGAATTAAAAGGTATTTTCATGTATTAACATAAACTTATAAATTACAATTCTATATCCAAAAATAATATGAAATAATAGATTGAAAATTAATTTTTAATTTATCTAAAAATATTTTTTTCTTAAATATGTATTAACATTACATTTATATACATAATATATTTCCATTATTCAATCGTGTGTTTTAATAAAATGCATAATTTTAAATAAGGTATATCTTGCGTTAATCTGAAATCTTTCAGAAATCTGAATTTTTCAATAATCCGAATTGAAGTATGCAATTAATTCTTCACATTACTGAGACATTATTATGTTTATATATGTACGTATATATATATATATATATATATATATATATATATATATTTATTAATAATGTAATACATCGAATAGGAATTTTAAAATTTATTGTGTTGTTTTCATCTATACTTGTTAGTCATAATTGCTCTGTAAAAATCCCAGAATCCATGCACGAGTTCATTCGTTCTAGTGAAAAAAATGAGCTAATACGCGGTTTCTAGAATTCAAAAAGTGGATTTAATTAAATTTTAATATGAAAGAATATAGTTTACTATTTAATTCTCTCGTTCAAAAATTTTCTATGTAATGATTAAAAATGATATTAAAAAAAATCTTGGAAAAGATTTTTTGGTATTATTCTTATGTTAGGTTGGTAGAAAAATAATTGCGGTTTATGATCTTCAAATTCATCTACATTTTAAGTAGTTTTAAGTGATCCAGAACTATTGAATGACTAATGCCTAACTTTTATGCAAGCTCTCGAAATGCCGTACATGATTCTGATTCAACGAACACCTTTAGTTGGTCGTTATGAACTGAAGAAAGATGCCCGCGACCTTCTTCATCTTCAAGGCACTTGTTCCCAGCATGCAATTTTTGGAACCACCATTGCACCGTACGTTCCTTAATAGAACCCATACCAAAAGCATCGTTTTGTTTACGAGCAATTCTGCTGCTTTATCACCCGTTTTAAACTCATACAAATAATTTGCTCTTATTCTATCTGTAATTTAATAGCCCAATTTGAAGAAAAATTAATAATAAAACCAAAGTCGATGTTACCAAAATGCAGATCGAAAATGCACTTTAAAATGATATTAACATGAACGAAATGAAATGACACTTTAATTGAAAAAAAAAATAAATTTAGAATTAGAACAAACATTAACCGCAATTATTTTGCTACCAATCTAATAGTTATTATAATACTTACTACTCTAGGTTTAAAAGGCGGTTCGAGCTGTCTTTGTTCCAATCTATCCCAACAAATAGGTCTGAAGAACGGTTGTTCAGTAATATCTCCAGCTAAACATTCGATACTTCCAAGACGTTTGGAAGAATCTTTCTCCAAAAGCTGTAAAATATTAATAAGTAACAAATTTAAATTTTATTATAAACGTATAGAAAGGGAAACATTGGATCATTTACAGGGAAATATTTGATAAAAGGACTTTATTCATTTATGGAAACATTTTTTTTAAAAAAGGAAAATTGCGCTGGTCGTGAGAATAGGTGAAGTGGGAGCATTTGAGTGCAACTAATGTAATTTTCAGAGAAATGCAAGTGGAATATAAAGAAAATCATTTTAATGTGTTTAAATTGGGGTACTTTTTAAAAAATGTATTCACATTGAACAAAACAAAGTCTCATATCAATTTTACAAAAACTGTTATGACACATTAAACGATTAAAAGATATTTAAAAATCATAATATGGAGTTTTTATGACATTTGGTCATAAGATTCATAGGATTGTTTTAATTATTCTTATGATTTCCATTGAGTCGATGGAAAAGCAGAGTTACGTTCAATTTTATTAACATGTAATTTATTCGAATCAATTTAATTAATACCAGTATTGCAGGCTAATTCAACAATCAACTCATTTGATTCGATTAGATTGAACAATTGTGTGGTCTAGTGCAGTATTCTTCAAACTGTGTTCCACGGAACCGTGGAGTTCCGCGTAACTTCTCGGGGGTACCGAGAGTCAATGTCAAGATTCGAAAGAATTTTCGAAGAAAAAACCCGAATAGCTAAAAATTCAAAACAGTCAATCTATAATAATTTCTTTTATTTCTATAAATGACTATAATTATTCAGTAAAACTGTATTTATATCTATTATGTATTAAACTGTATTTATGAGTACATGTTTCGAACCCGCTCAATCAGATGCAAATAATAAAATTTAGTCAAGTAAGATGCTTGATTTTCAAAATTTGTGAGGTACACATTTTGAGTTCTCTGGGGGTGGTAGGGGTTCCAAAAAAATTATAATCTTAAAGGTTTCGTGAATCGACAAACTTTGAAGACCACTGATCTAGTGTTTACGTTACTTAAGTGTTGATCAAATATTTAAATTCAATATTAGATTCAGTAGTAAATATTTTGAATTATTGATATTTTTTCTATTTTGCTTCAAAAAATGAAGTTCGGTTATCAATATGTCTAGTTTATATGAAGAGCACAAAGACAGAGAAAATTTTATAAAATTATATACGAGTTAAATTGTTTTAGTTAACAATATTTTTACGTCAATATCCTTTATTTTTCATTCTTTTAATATCCGATTAATATACAAAAAAATGCACATGAATATTTTTAGTTACCGTTGAATAACAAACATGTAGCCACCGTTATAAGTTTTTTTTTTTTTTTTTGATATATCTAAAAAGTATCTAAGTTGAGCTTTCTGTAAACCATAACTGAATGAGACCTATATTCGTTATTATGGCTCTGAGATCAAATAAAAATAGATGTAGCAGTGCAGGGGTGGAGGTCAGTCATTATTAAATGCAAGATGCAATCCTATGCTAGGATCATTCTTTCCTATTATGTTTAATAAATCATTCTAATTCTCAAGAAATCGACGATAAACCAAACATATAAGATGGATCTACCCCGCAAAGTCAAGGGCGAGAGTTAACGAGGATTATTTCACAATTATATATATATATATATATATATATATATATATAGGGTGATTAAACACGAACTTCCACACGAAAGTATTAAAAACGCAAAAATTTAAAAAAACATGTTATTCCCCATTTAGTATTTTAGTTGAATTTTATTTTAGTATTGATTTGAACTAAAATATTAAATAAAAAATAACATGACTTTTATTAACTCACATGTCTCCTATCAATACTACCCCCCCCCTTTCACATATTGTAGAAAACTACTATTACGAGTAGTAGCAAGCCAATAAGAGGGTGTCTTATTGGGCAGCATGAAGATCCACTAGCCGAATTAGAAAAAGTAATTTATTGGGGGTCAAAAAATTGCTACGTAATTATATGAAAGTCCTCGATCCATGAAACTAATAAATAATTTTAGCATTGAGCCACAATTGTCCGATTTCGCACTGTAGTGGAGAGAGAGGAATTACTTGGTTATTTTAAAAATAAAGAAATTACATAAATAACTGTTTTTTTTTTGTAAATTGTAAACAGCATCATACAATAGTATGATTGCAAAAAAACTGAAATTATTTAAAATTGATTTACATCCATTCAAAAATGTTTAATTTTAACACAATTTTATAATAATTTTAAAGTAATGAATTTCTTATTTTATATCGAATTTATTTCTTTAAAATTACGAGTATTATAAAATGTGTTTAAATTAAACATTTCTGAATGGGAATGTACACTAGCGCTAATATTCAAATTTGAAGTATTCAAACCTCCTCCACAAATATGTAGGGATAACCTATCTCCGTCTCTCTCCAACCCAAGAGTGGGGGTAACTCTCTCACTCACACAGCTTGCCTTACGTGCAAGTCAGAACTGCTCAGATGCTTAACTGATACGCATTTAGCCTGTACATTAGTCTCTAGTTATCTTAAATAAATATTATATTTGTTATAATAAACCCAGTCTATCATTTATTCGAGAAAACAGGACTCTCATTACCATATTCCTGGATAAAGTTCCTACAAATATCACACTTACAGTGCCATCTAATTAAGTCCGCAAAATTAATAGCCCGCACCGCCCAGTCAATCGTTTTCAATCCTAGGATTTTTAACCCGTACCTAGTCATCTAGAGATACTTTATCTATGGTTAAACATTGTACGAGCAGTAGTATACTAAATGGTACGTGAAAGTCATTCGCTTCAGGTAACAGATAGAAGTTACATTTTGGATAAAGCTCTTTATTATATAGCTAAAGTATGTGAAGATATAGATATTTTGATGAAGAGAAAAAAATTGAAAATTTGAACAGAATTTTAGAAGAGCTGGTAAAGGATGTTGATATTACGTTGTTAAAGAAAGTAAAAAAGCTATATTTAAATGTATTGATCATTTTCAAATAGCACTGAATCAAAAAATGACAAGAATTTATTGTAAGAAATGAGTTTATCTGAAAAAATACTCACCATGTTTAATATGCCATTTGCTTCTGTAGTCAAAAATCTAGGAAATACTGGCCGTTCATTACAAATCGGCCAAAACAGCTCATCCTCATCGCATCCAATGAAAAAAATGTGATTGACAATTAACATTTCATACAACAGTACACCGAATGACCACCAGTCCACACACTGGTTGTAATGAAGTCCTTTGATT
>CM068320.1:2807500-2855000 GCA_034766995.1 Acanthacorydalis orientalis | reverse complement strand
AAAAATGTTTATGTCTTACTTTTCTGGTGCCGCCATTGATACATAGATGACAGGACCATTCTACAGAAACAGCAATGATCAGTACATTTAATTCAAAATTATGAAGTTCTGTTACATAAATTTCAAAAACAAAATTTGAACTACAAAAATTTTTAGAATTAATTTTTCATTTCACATTTGAGCTCCCTGTAAACGAAATTATGATTCAAAATAAAATTTCCGCTTTTCAAAATTTATCGACCAGCAAAATTTTCCGCCTTAGACAATGGCCCATGTTTCCCCTGTAGAAATCTTACGATAAATGAATTTTTTTTCACACAAAAAACACAATTTTTATAATTACTGTATTCAATAAATTGTTAGGCTGTTTCTATCGAAATGTGCACAAGCAACTATCAGAATAATAAATAATAATTTATTGAAATTTTTGAGCAGACAAAAACTTATATAATTTGTGTGGTGAAAAAGAATTCATTTGTGAAAGTAAATTTAGCTATAATGTCTGAATTATTTTATGGCATATAATTGGTTAATGTTTTTTATTAAATGGATAGAATAAGTTGAATATAAACATTTAATTTAATTATTGACAAATATTTAATTAAAAAAATATAAGAATTAATTAGAAATCGTGGAGAACATACTGATCACAGGCATAAACTAATTTATATATATATACATACTGAAAACATTAAGAAATTATGTCAAATATCACAGTATTAATGAATATAAACGTATTCGTTGAACATTTTTCAATCCTTTATAAATAATATTCGTACATTCATTGCACATGGTACACGAGCACTGAATATCAAACATACAGAATTATTTTTCTATCAAAAAAACTAACATAACAGCAAACAATGTTTATTTAAATGAGGAAATCAAATCAAAAAATATTATATATCATTTCATCACTGGAATGTAAATATATTCGTCATGCACAGAAGAGAAACACTTATATAATATATAAGAGTATAAACTGTTCGTTTGACAGAACTGGTAATCTATATGACATACATAAACAAATAATTTTGTATATAATTTGTATTACGAATGTAATAGATCTATTTGATATGAACCAAATGTTCTACAGATTTTCTGAAGTAGAGGTCATATAAATCGTATAAATGTACTCATATATATATATATATATATATATATATATATATATATATATATATATATATATATATGTATATATATATATATGTATATATATATATATATATATATGCATATATATATGCATATATATATATATATATATATATATATATATATATATATATATATATATATATATATATATATACACATACTAGGTCAGACAATTAAGTAATGCGACAAAATTCAAAAATCGAGTATATTTAAAAATTAAGGTACATCGCTGCGATCCCCTTCAAAGTAGTCCCCTCCCGCATCTATACACTTATTCCAGCGAGTTTTCCAGTTTTCTTAACAATTCTGGAACACTTCTTGTGGGACCTCTCCGAGTACCCTCGTCACAGATTCTTGGATATCTTCAACGGAGTCAAAATGTCGACCTTGGACGAATTTTTTCATATGGGGGAATAGGAAAAAGTCGCAGGGTGACATGTCCGGTGAATAGGGCGGTTGTGGTAACGTTGCGATGCCTTTAGACGCCAAAAACTGAGAGACACTGAACGCACTGTGACAGGGAGCATTGTCGTGATGCAGAACCCAAGTCTTCGCGATCTCTGGACGCACTCTGAGCACCCTTTTTCGTAATTTTTCGAGCACATTGCGGTAGAATACTTGATTTACGGTTTGTCCAGGTGGTACGAACTCTTTGTGAATCACCCCTTTGCTGTCGAAGAAGCAAATCAACATGGTTTTCACTTTGGACTTGCTCATTCTCGCCTTCTTTGGCCTTGGTGCTCCAGGGGACAGCCACTGTTGGCTTTGTCGTTTAGTTTCGGGGTCATATTGAAAGAACCAACTTTCATCACCAGTAATAACTCGATCGAGAAGAGTAGGATCACTTTCAACCTGCTCGAGACAATCTTGTTAAATTTCTCTGTTCCATTTTCGTGACATGCACTACTCGCGCGTTGTTACAAAACACTAAACAGCTGGCGAAGAAATGATCGTACGAGGGTGGTCAAGGTCTCAATCGAGAGAGTAGGGATCTGCTATTACGGTGGCGGAGTTACAGGTTCGCAGTGTTACCACAGGCCGAGAAAAAAATCGGTCGCATTACTTAATTGTCTGACCTCGTATATATATATATATATATATATATATATATATATATATATATATATATATATATATATATATATATATATATATATATATATATATATATATATATATACACATATATATATATATATATATTTAAGCATATATATATATATATATATATATATATATACACATATATATATATATATATATATACATTGTTGTTACATACCTGCAGGGGCATTTTCTATAACAATGCAATGTTTTGAAAGAACATTCGTAATTCTTGAATAATACTTGTGTACATTGAAATTAATTGTATTTTATTAATGTTATTATTAATGTCACTGCTGGTCTTATTTCTTCATTTAAAAAGAAAAATGATTGCTTAAGATTTTAAGAATTTTCTTTTATTTAAAATTAATATTTATTTTAAAAAAAAATATTTATTATACTAGGTCAGTTACAGTCAGTCTAGGATTCTGCATGACTAACATATATATATATATATATATATATATATATATATATATATATATATATATATATATATAACCTTAAGAATTTAGAATGTTAAAGGGATACTTATTAGTATTGCGTGACTAATATAAGGAATGTCAGAATGTTGGAGCCAAGCGACAATATATAATACAGTGCTGCAAAAAGTGTTACTACACTAACGATAAAGAATATTCAATTAAAACAATATTCTTCAAACGGTGTTCTGCGGAACCCTGGGGTTCCGCGAGTTAAAGTCAAAATTCCAAAGTGTTTTCGAAAAAAAAAACAATAAGCTAAATATTCAAAATAGTTCATTTATAATAAATTCTATAAATATTCATTATTACCTATTATTGTGTAGTAAAACTGTATTTATGAGCACACATTATGACCCCTCTCAATCAGATGTAAATAATAAAAGTTTGTCATGTAAGATCGCTGATTTTCAAAACTTGTGTGGTGCGCATCTTGAGTTTTCTAGGGATGGTAAATGTAACGAAAAAAAATATGTAATCTTAACAGTTCAATGGGTCGACAAAGTTTAAAGACCACTGAAATAAAGTAATCAAACTCAAATCGGTGACCCTGTCCGAAACCCAACACATTTTCGAATTTTTTATTTTGTTTCCTTTTTCCGATGTTTTATTTTTTTTTCATTTTTATTTGTGTTTATAAATTTTATATAGGAAGATAAAATGGCATTGAATCATGAAAATATGTTTTAAATAATCCCCAAAAAAATCGTTAAATTTTAGGATCATTATATACGCTCATTAACAATGAAATCGAACTCTTGACTGTGAGATTTAATTTCACTTGTTGATATTTAATGATACTGTTAATGATATTTAAATGTTATGACTTGTTGTTTAGATATTGATGACTTGTTGATGATATTTAAATGTTATATATTCAACGATTATCAAGAAAGCGTTTGCACAGGAGCTGATAAGTTTTGATTGGTTTGCAAACATTAGGTGGAAACAGAAATAAAAAGCTTAAAATATGACTGTTCACATGTTGTATTTTTGTTCGATTTTCATATTGAGTAAATTAGTTTGTTCATTTTTTTCAATAGGTATTTTTTATTTATTTTTCTAGTATTTTAAATAATATTTACGTTAGCCAGAGTACAAATATCCCTAACATAGTACATGTAAAGTTTAGAAAAAAATATTCTTTCACTCTGTATGACCGCAATCTACACTAATTTCCCTTTTGACCAAGTCAACATTTTTTGTTTCAACAGAAAGCAGTTACTTATAAATTTTAACAATCAGTCATATTATAAGGCTGTTAATCACTAAAAAATAAAAATAATGGATGACGATTCAATCGAAAATCAGTTTTCATACGGAACATATTTTATTTATAAAACCTAACGTACGATAAAAATTAAAAAAGAAAAACTATAACCAATCCAGAATGTGGCAGGTAAAAAATCTTCTTACTCTCTAAATTCTATTACAGTCTAATAATAAATTTTAAATATTGAGACATTGAATTTTGAAAAAATCGCTTTATATGGTGACATTCAAGTTCCATGGGTTCTTCGTATTCTCCTTAGCGTAGAACTCCAAATATAAGAAAATAGCTCCATATATAATAAATCCCAAATTATTTAATTTTGATAAATATTCCAGTTTTTTAACCACTATGTTGTAAAATCACATGTTCAGATTCGGTAAACTGATGCCAGCCGATTCATTTTTGTTTCGTTAGACTAAATATTATGGTTCTAAGCCAAATGCATCCTTTTTTGTAACTGGACATATTAAACACTGGTAACCCCCGTATAACACGGTCGTTAGGTTCCTAAAAATGCTGTGTTATCCGAATTCGTGTTATACAAAACAAAGAACTAATATAAAAAACCGGGTTCCATTCCAAAAATTAAAAAAAACTATACTATTTTCTTTTTATGACTAAGATTAATATGTTTATTAAAGCAATCAATATTTGATCACAAGTATTACATATTACATATAAAAACATACAATAAGAGGAGATTCTAATTTTTATACTCATTTCAAATTCTAGATATGCTACATTTGTACTTAAAACATACATGACAAGAATTTTCATATAAAGGAAGATCTAAACTAAACTAGCAATGATTTTACTTCAACTTTTTACTAAGGGAACTCTAAATATACTACAAAAACATACAGTAAGAGCAGATTCTAATTTCTATACTCATTTCAAATTCTAGATATGCTACATTTGTACTGGAAACATACATGACAAGAATATATTATTGTAATTTATTATTGTGTTTATTATTATTATTTTTATTGTTCTTTTATTGTGTTTTTTTGTGTTTTTTTTTTTGTTTTTGAATGTACTTCTTAAAATTGAAGTATGTAAAGATATAGATATTTTGATGAAGATAAAAGAAAATGAAAATTTGAACAGAATTTTAAAAGAGCTGGTAAAGGATGTTGATATTACGTTGTTAAAGAAAGTAAAAAAAGCTATATTTTAATGTATTGATCACTTTCAAATAGCACTGAATCAAAAAATGACAAGAATTTATTGTAAGAAATGAGTTTATCTGAAAAATGACTCACCACGTTTAATATGCCATTTGCTTCTGTAGTCAAAAATCTGGGAAATACTGGCCGTTCATTACAAATCAACCAATACAGCTCATCCTCATCGCATCCACTGAAAAAAATGTGATTGACCAATTAACATTTCATACAACAGTACACCGAATGACCACCAGTCCACACACTAGTTGTAAGTTGAAGTAGTTGAAGTCCTTTGATTATCTTAAATAAAGAAAAAATAAGTTAATAATCAGTATAACAAACTTTAATTTATCGAATTCTTATTATTTTATTGACAACAATCTAATTCACAAAAAGAAGTAAGTTTTATAGGCTATTAGAAGTATGATAAAATTTCAGAATAAAAATAAACACTTTTGCAACAATCAATCATATTATCTATTGTACTGAAAAATTAATTTGAAATTTTCTTATTACTGTTTACAACAAAATATTTCTATATATATTGGCCAAATAAACATAAACAGATAACGTCTAGTGCAAACACCCATAGTATTGAACCATACAAAAGTAATTATAAAAAATAAATTCATGTGTATTTGTAAACAGTGTTCTGTCTCTTTTATATATATATATATATATATATATATATATATATATATATATATATATATATATATGAGTATAAAAATAAAACTAGGAAAAATTAAAATAATTTGCGAAACCGTTTAACGGCAATATTTAAAGAAGAAAGTCCAAAGTTCAATGTTTTCATTACTTTTTAAATATGGTTCAATAGTAGTTCGTTTTATTAAACGATAGAAGTTTCGAGATATTTACTTATTATATACAAAAAATTATATATTATTATAATTATATATTAAATTATTTTCTAAAAAGGTTACTTTATGTTGAGAAAACCTAAACCTGTGATAAATAAATTTATATTAATATTACTACAAAAAAACTTTAATTTTTTTACATTTACTTTCTCTAAGGTTCACACTTTTTTTGACCATTTTTTATGCTTAAAAATAAATTCATATGTAAATAACATTATTATTTATGATTGACTCATGTGTGAACGAGACGGTGGATTTGAATATATATATATATATATATATATATATATATATATATATATATATATATAGACATACAATAATTATATGGATAGTTTAAAAGTCAATCAAACTACCCAAATAAAATAAAATAAAATAAAATAGGAAACAAATGTTTTAGTCAAACATAATAAATTCAATTTTTATATTCGGCATTTTTTTATCATCTGGTTGGAAATTTACTAATTATTGTATTGTTTTGATACGTAATAAAGTATCTGTATTTTAAAATTTATAGAAAAAAATAGAATTTGATCGTAAACTGGCTTATCATGACTGTCTTATAGAATTTTTATATACCTTAACATATTCACAGAACTTGCCGAACAATCAGTTGACATCTTTTTATATTTGTAGTAGAGATGATAGAAATATAAAAATGTTTTTTCTACATTTTGAAAAAATAAAATGTTTGGCATATAAAAAGTTAATTCATTCCAAAAAGTAAGTTTAACCATAATTTCAAACTATAATTTACACAGGTCGACGAACAGCGAGATGTAGTCAGGTTTGTAAAATAGATCTAAAAAAATAACTTTAAATTTATCAATTTTTCTAAAAAAAAGTTACTAAATAATGTGTCAGAACGAAAAACATATAATTTCTGTAAGTGGAAATGTAAGTAGTAGGGCGATAAAAATCATTTACGAATTAACGTTCATACTATCCTGGAATTACTTATATTTCACTTAAAGTTAAAATTATTATTAATAAAGAAGCAATCGTCGTTGTATAATATCTAGGGCACGAATTTCATTGGGAAATCACAGTCGTTCTATTTCTAACTATTTAACATTTCGTAACTAAAGGCATTACACTTTACGCGATGCATTACACCTTTACTTAGGTCATACATATCCAAATGTAAATTCCTAGCAAAAATTTAAAGCAAAAGTGAATACATGCCACATGTATGTAGCTCTCTCATGCTGTACAAGGAAAGAAGTGTATACGATTTCAATGTGAAACTAATGAAATTTATTCAAAATATTCTGTTCACTGAAGCTTTAGAATAAAAAAATTGTTAAATAATTTAACATTGTATTTTATTATTAATTTTTATAAACCTTTCCAATAAAAATTGAGCGATTCAAACTACGCAGATTATTTGTCCGTGTAATTTATTAATTTCTGTTATTTCTTAGAGTAAAGCAAGTATCCGCGAGCGATGAGTGAAGCGGCGTAGGAGACAGAACCCACTTGATATTTAATAATAATGTTTGTTAACCAGTAGTGGTGATATTATTTTTCTAGTATGTGTATTTGATTTTATATTAATACTTGTATTTTTCTGGGTACTGTTCGAGGAAAATTACAAGAAACAGGCTTTTCAATTTTATTAGGATAGGTGTGTTAACAGCAATTCACGTTTATTGTAAAACAAATTTGTGTTGAAAATATCAAAGAAGATATAATGTACGAAACAACGTAGAAACTACTTTCATAACATACGTTTACAAGTACAGAATAGAAGAAAAAATAACGAAAGAGAAAAATCGTCGCCGGCAGTCAAAGAAATATACATTTCTTATGTAGGTAGACCTGCTTTCGTGAAGCCAACGCGCCAGTAGTTTCACCTTGGCTGGAGTCTTATACTAGGCCTCTCAGCACGTTTGGCGTCCCCACTAGGTGTTCCCCGAGGTGTAAAAGTTTTGTGCGCAGATGTGGCTGGGTGCGTCCGGGCATAAGCCTTTTCGCACTCGTGGTACGTGCAGATGTCCTTTCGCACTCGCAGCTACGCCTGGGGACGGAGTGTGCCGTGCTAATTTCAGCGCCCCCGCACCCGACGGCTCCAAAGGTATGGGAGGCACTGGACTTCTTCGCAGGCGAAGTTCCGTGCTCTTCCGAGCAGCCGAGCCAACCGGGGTTAACATGCAGTAACCCCGGGTTAACATGTTCTAGTTAACATGCATCTGACCACCCCATCCACTCCCGGTGATAATATTCGCTGTGATATATAAACGGTCTGATGTGCAATCGTACTGTGTGAGAAACGCACTGCCACGTAAGTTTCCAGTATATATATTAATGAATATTCATGCAACATGGAAATTAACATTACTCACTGATTATTTATCAAAAATAAATAATTATTCAATTTCTTATAACATTAAAATGTAATAGAGGGCAAATTAATTTAATATTTTTATATAAAAATTTAACTCTTGTATATAATATAAATTTCTCTTTCTCTCTCTCTCTCTTTCTTTTAAGCAACGTAAAACATTTTCACTTCTCTAATCCGATGTAATTCTACGTAAACCGCTGCGGTCGTGTACATACACAATCTACATTTTTTTGAAATTTTACGGAATATATATATATATATATATATATATATATATATATATATATATATATGTAGATAGATAGATAGATAGATAAATAGATTAACAAATTTTTGAAAATGTATCTTTTCTGCAAAGGAAAAATATCTATTTCTTTATATATATATATATATATATATATATATATATATATATATATATATATATATATATATATATATATCCAAAAGAAACCATACTGATATTGGAGAATATTGCTGTATGTATGTAGTGGTTGTTGCCATAATATATTATTGTAATATATAGTGGCTAATTTATATATTTTAGAGGGGATGTTACAAAACAATTATATGACTGTTAATTTTTGTGAAGTTCAACTTAAAAAAATGGTTCTGGCGGTAATATAACAATATATTTTTTAACAAAAATAATTTCATTAAAAAGTAATTAGTACCGTTACAATACGATTCTGATATTATGGATAAATTCACTTTCACAAATGAATTATTTTTCATCTCGCAAACCACAATTTTTTTTCTGGTCATTTTTTTTAATAAATCATTATTGGTCATTTTCCTTGTTACTTACGAGTATACGTATCTCGATGGCATCGAAATATGCATACGTTATCTTCAGAGCTCCAAATGCACCTTGGCACTCTGAAAATCATGGCATTTCCATCGAAATGCGTATAAAGAATAATAAAAAATAATCAATTCTGATTTATAGAGTATTTTTTGATGTATTAGGTCGGTAGAAAAATAATTACTGTTTATGACCTTCAAATTCATATACATTTTTTAATTTAGGTGGTTTTAAGTGGGCCAGAACTGTTGCATAACTAACGCTTAACTTTTGTGCAAGCTCTCGAATTGTTGTTGCGTGGTTTTGATTTAACTAACGTCTTGAGTTGGTCGTTATGAACTAAAGGAAGTCGCCCGCGACCTAATTCATCTTCAAAGCTATGTGCCTAGCACGAAATTTTTGGAACCATCATTGCACCGTACATTCCTCAACAGTACCCACACCAAAAGCATCGTTTAGTTTACGAACAGTTTCTGCTGCTTTACCACACGTTTTAAACTCATTTAAAAGATTTGCTCTTATTTGCTTCGTTTCCATCTTTAATTCAATAGCCCAAATTGAAGCAAAATTAATAATAAAACCAAAGTCGATGAAAATGCAAATTAAAATAATATTAACATGAACACAATGAAACGATACTTCATTGAAAAAAATAAGGGCAGAATTCAGAAAACAAAAACCGCAATTATTTTCCTACCAATCTAATACAAACAGGTTATCAAGTTTAGCGTAATGTTTTATAGTTCTAACAAGTGCTCACAATCTTGAATCGCGTAAATAGTATGTGTTACGCCAATTTAGTAAAAAAATGTTTATCATCTTGAACAGTAATTGTAACCAAAGTGTGAGAAATTTACAGTAATGTACACTAAAAAAATTAGGTTAGAATTTAGAAAACAAAAAGCGCAATTATTTTCTTACCAACCTAATATATATATATACATACGAGGTTTGGAAATTAAATTCCTGAATTGACACAATGAAAAAAAAAACAATTTATGTAAAGTGAAGAATGTTTGATATTCATTCAAAGTAATATCCATGTACGTTAACATACTTATTGCAACGTTCTAAAAGTTTTTGAAAACAGTTGGGAAAGGCGTCCTTTTTCTTAATATCGTCTACGTCATGAAATCGTTTTCCCTTAAACACAGTTTTTACTTTAGGAAAGATAAAAAAACCCTTCTGGCATCAAATCAAGTGAATGGGGTGAGTAATTGATCTCAACAACGCCCTGTTTCATGAGAAACGATTTCACAATCGGTGCACAATTGGTAGGTGCATTGTCGTGCAACAAGAACCAACTGCTCTCTTCACGAAATTGCAGTCACACTCGAGAAATGCGTCGCTATAATCTCTTTGTCACTTCAACGTAGAATGCACTATTACCAGCTTTGTACTTCAAGTACAAATTCTTTATGGATCACACCGTGTTTATCGAAAAAGGTAATCAGTACGGTTTTAATTCTGGATTTTTTCAATCGATTTTTTTTTTAGTTCTTAGTGATATTTTTCCAATCCACTGCATGTTTTGACGTTTCGTTTGAGGATGATAGTAAAACACCTATGACTCATCACCAGTAACAATGCAGTTAAGAAAATTAGTATTGTCTCGACAAACCTGAACGATGCCACTCTTCTCTGTTTTTATTCTTAAGACTTGTCGTGGGACGAACTTGGCTCAAATCTTCATCTTTTCGAAATATTCATGTAAAATTTGCCGAATTGTCTCCGTATTTATGTTTAATTCATCTACCATCATTCGGAGGATCATTCGGCGATCTTCTGCCACAATTTCACAAACTTTTGCGATCGAATCTGCATTTCGAGATATCGATGGACGTCCGGTTCTAGCGTTTTCTTGAACATCCTCGCGTCTACTTTTGAAACGTTCACACCATTCAAACAGTCTGACACGAATTAAGGTGTTATCATCGTGCACAGTTTTCAGCATTTCATAAGTGTCCATTGAAGTTTTCCTTAACAGCAAAATTTAATATTCACTCGCCACTCCATGACGGCCGACAGAAACACGATATACGCACTAGCTTTCTGCGCAGAAAGTAACAGCAGTTTGATTTTCGGTTAACCACCCTCTACTGATAAAACTGTGAACATTTTTTTCAACTGGAATGAGAAAAATATGCACTGTCTAATGTGCTGCTTTTCGGACGCTATCATGTTCAATACTGTTTGTGAGGTTATGCCAATTATTTGGCCAAGTTATATAGTATTTTTAAATGTTCAGAATGGCACTTCAAATTTCTAAAACGACGAAAAAATATGTTAATCTAAAACAGAATTATGACTTCAATGTAAAGGCACCGAATTATTTTTTATACCTAATATACAGCAAATTCTGTCTAAATGCAGCGTTTTTTTGATAAATTATGTTCATAGTAAAATACTGATCTAATTATTTAAATTAATTATAAATCACTCTATCATAACAGACGAAATATATCAGTCGTTTTTAGGTAAAATTATATTATTAAATTTATTAGTTCAAATCTCTGATTTACTCTATACGTGAGTTTTATACAACTTTGGAAAGAACTAATTTAATTCCAAAAAATATTTTTAATTCTTTTCATTGCGATGATTAATTGCTCATTTGGATTTTGGAAATAGATATTATTGGGCCTACTGAAAGTGATTTGTACAATTGATTTCATTTCTTCCATACAAAGTATATGTTTATGATTTTGACATTTATTATTTTAACAAATGATATTTCCAGCTCAGTTAAAAAATCTTGATGATTGAGTTAAGCACTCACAGTTAATTTGAAAAGGACGGATATTAATTTGTATTTATTATTTTATTACCCGAAAAATAAAAACAAACTTGCGGAAAAGTATGCTGCGCGTCAGTTTATATATTTAATCAATTTTATTATAACTTATAAGTAATAATAATTGTTTATAATTTACAAGCGATTCTTTTTTTGATAAAAAATATGATTTGCATGATAGATAAACACTGCTTGTATGGTGTAAATGATTTATATTTTATATTATATTATATTATATATATATATTTAAAAAAATCAATTTTAAAATATAAGGTTACTAAATTTTCGAATATGTATGCTAGTATATATTAAAGATATTGACTTTATGATATATAAATTTTACTTGCACAGCTCTGCGGCATTGCGGAATACTTACGACACAATAAAATTCTTTTTTAATTTTGATTTGGATGATAAACGAATGATGTCATTTAGGGTTTTTGACATTTTTCTTAGAAATCAAAAGCAAGATATGACAGAAAGTAACTCAAGATGCAAACACAACAAGAAAAAAGTCAAAGGTCAAAGGGAAATTCCCAAAGTAAGACAAAAAATACGTCAATATTACGGAGAATCTAACCACCGTCAGCAATAAATCAAAACCGTTAAAAAATTGTAGTCATAATGATACCAATACCATAATTTTTCATGGCAACTTCGGGTGACATCGTTAATAATAATTTAATACAAAATTTCTATACACTATATACATATATATATATATATATATATATATATATATATATATATATATATATATATATATATTGTTCGGGATTCTAAGAATCCCGAATGGCCAGTAAATCTAAGACTGGTCTATTCCCATCCCTGCACGTTCGGGCCGTGTGCAACCTATCTTCCTTCCCTCCGGCAAAGTGAACTTTTCGGACTGAAAGTGCATTTTTTATGTACGGTCGGCAAGACCCCCCGCAGTTCACAAGCAGTGCATCACGGGACACGGCAGTAGGTGAATCATCGATTGTTAATTTTTAGTTAGTTTGATTACTTTATCTATGTCAAATACTCTGGTTTCCTTTCAGTGCGAATAAATGTTTCGCCTTTTACTAAAGATTTCCGTGGAGAGGAGCTCAATGAGACTCAAATGAGATTATAACAATCTTTTTCGGGCTTGACTTTGTCAAGCCCCGTTAAACAATTCAAACATAATTTTTCTCATTAATTAATTTTTTTTCTACTTCTGTACTTGTTTTGAAACGTATGTTATGAAAGTAGTTTCTAACGTTTTTCATCCATTATCTTCTTTGATATTTTCTACACAAATTTGAAAATATCAAAGAACGAAGAAATTGCTGTTCAACAGCTATCCTAATATAATTGAAAGCCTGTTTCTTGTAATTTTCATCGAACAGCAGTACCCAGAAAAACAAGTATTAATATAAAATCTAATACACAAACTAAAAAAATAATATTACTACTAATTAATAGAATTTATTATTAAATACCTAAAAGGTTCTGTCCCCTATCCCGCTTCACTCTTCGCTCGCGGATACTTGCTTTACTCTAAGAAATAACAGAAATTAATAAACTACACGTACAAATAATCTGCGTAGTTTGAATCGTAAAATTTTTATTGGAAAAGTTTATAAAAATTAACAATAAAATACTCGTACAATGTTAAAATGTTTAACAATTCTTTTATTCTCAAGCTTCAGTGAACACAATATTTTGAATAAATTTTACATTGAAATCGTATACAGTTTTGTCGTACACCATGAGAGAGCTATACATACATACGGCATGTACGGATTTTGCTTTAAATTTTTGCTAGGAATTTACATTTGGATCATGTATGACCTAAGTAAAGGTGTAATGTATCGCGCAAATATAAAAAAATGTCAACTGATTATTCGGCAAGTTCTGTGAATATGTTAAGGTATATAAAAATTCTATAAGACAGTCATGATAAGCCAGTTTACGATCAAATTCTATTTTTTTTCTATAAATTTTAAAATACAGATACTTTATTACGTATCAAAACAATACAATAATTAGTAAATTTCCAAACAGATGATAAAAAATGCGCAATATAAAAATTGAATTTATTATGTTGACTGAAACATTTGTTTCCTATTTTATTTTAGTTGCGTAGTTTGATTTACTTTTAAACTATCCATATAATTATTGTTTGTCTGTGTATATATATATATATATTCAAATCCACTGTCTCGTTCACACAGGAGTCAATCATAAATAATAATTTTATTTACATATGAATTTTATTTTTAAGCATAAAAAATGGTCAAAAAAAGTGTGAACCTTAGAGAAAGTAAATGTGAAAAAAATAACGTTTTTTGTAGTAATATTAATATAAATTTATTTATCGCAGATTCAGGTTAACTCAGCATTAAGTAACATCTTTAGAAAATAATTTAAATTGAAATTAATTCAGTTTTCGTCTTTCTGTATACAATAATAAGTAAATATCTCGGAACTTCTAACGTTTAATAAAACGAACTACTATTGAACTATATTTAAAAACTAATGAAAACATTGAACTTTAGACTTGTTTTTTTTTAAATATTGCCGTTAAACGGGTTCATAAATTATTTTAATTTTTCCTAGTTGTATTTTTATACTCATATATATATATATATATATATATATATATATATATATATATATATATATATATATATATATATATATATATATATATAAAAGAGACAGAACACTGTTTACAAATACACATGAATTTATTTTTTATAATTACTTTTTTATAGTTCAATGCATTGGGTGTTTGCACTAGACGTTATTTGTTTATGTTTATTTGGCCAATATATATAGAAATATTTTCATATAAACAATAATAAGTTAATTTCAAATTAATTTTTCAATACAATAGATAATATGATTGATTGTTGCAAAAGTGTTTATTTTTGTTCTGAAATTTTATCATACTTCTAATAGCCTATAAAACTTGCTTCTCATTGTGAATTAGATTGTTGTCAATAAAACAATAAGAATTCGATAAATTAAAGTTTGTTATATTAATTGTTAACTTATTTTTTCTTTATTTAAGATAATCAAAGGACTTCATTACAACCAATGTGTGGATTGGTGGTCATTCGGTGTACTGTTGTATGAAATGTTAATTGGCTAATCACCTTTCAGTGGATGCGATGAGGATGAGCTGTATTGGTCGATTTACAATGAACAGCCAGCAATTCCTAGCTTTTTGACTACAGAAGCAAATGGCATATTAAACATGGTGAGCAATTTTTCAGATAAACTCATTTCTTACAATAAATTCTTGTCATTATTTTTTGATTCAGTGCTATTTGAAAGTGATCAATACATTTAAATATAACTTTTTTTACTTCCTCTAACAACGTAATGTCAACATCCTTTACCAGCTCTTCTAAAATTCTGTTCAAATTTTCATTTTTTTTTTGTATCTTTATCAAAATATGTATCATCACATACTTCAATTTCAAGAAATACATTCAAAAACAAAAAAAAAAAAAACAATAAAAATAATAATAATAAACACAATAATAAATTACAATGATACATTCTTGTTAGGTATGTTTCCTTCATTCATGTGTGTAAATTTAGGATATCTAGAATTTGAAATGAGTATAAAAATTAGAATCTACTCTTATTGTATGATTTTATAGTATATTTAGAGTACCCTTAGCAGGAATTTGAAATAAAATTAATGCTAGTTTAATTTAAATCTTCCCTTATATGAAAATTCTTGTCATGTATGTTTGCAGTACAAATGTAGCATATCTAGAATTTGAAATGAGAATAAACATTGGAATCTGCACTTATAGTAAGATTTTGTAGTATATTTAGAGTTCCCTTAGTTAAAAGTTGAACTAAAATCACTGCTAGTTTAATTTAAATCTTCCTTTATATGAAAATTCTTGTCATGTATTTTTCCAGTACAAATTTAGCATATCTAGAATTTGAAATGAGAATAAAAATTAGAATCTGCACTTATAGTATGATTTTGTAGTATATTTAGAGTTCCCTTAGTTAAGAGTTGAAGTAAAATCACTGCTAGTTTAATTTAAATCTTCCTTTATATGAAAATTCTTGTCATGTATTTTTCCAGCACAAATGTAGCATGTCTAGAATTTGAAATGAGAAAAAATATTAGAACCTGCATTTATAGTAAGATTTTGTAGTATATTTAGAGCTCTTTTAGTTAAAAGTTGAAGTAAAATCACTACTAGTTTAATTTAAATCTTCCTTTATATGAAAATTCTTGTCATGTATTTTTCCAGCACAAATGTAGCATATCTAGAATTTGAAATGAGAATAAATATTAGAATCTGCACTTATAGTAAGATTTTGTAGTATATTTAGAGATCCCTTAGTTAAAAGTTGAACTAAAATCACTGCTAGTTTAATTTAAATCTTCCTTTATATGGAAATTCTTGTCATGTATTTTTCCAGCACAAATGTAGCATATCTAGAATTTGAAATAAGAATAAAAATTAGAATCTGCACTTATAGTATGATTTTGTAGTATATTTAGAGTTCCCTTAGTTAAAAGTTGAAATAAAATCACTGCTAGTTTAATTTAAATCTTCCTTTATGAAAATTCTTGTCATGTATTTTTCCAGCACAAATGTAGCATGTCTAGAATTTGAAATGAGAATAAATATTAGAATCTGCACTTATAGTAAGATTTTGTAGTATATTTAGAGATCCCTTAGTTAAAAGTTGAACTAAAATCACTACTAGTTTAATTTAAATCTTCCTTTATATGAAAATTCTTGTCATGTATTTTTCCAGCACAAATGTAGCATGTCTAGAATTTGAAATGAGAATAAATATTAGAATCTGCATTTATAGTAAGATTTTGTAGTATATTTAGAGTTCCCTTAGTTAAAAGTTGAACTAAAATCACTGCTAGTTTAATTTAAATCTTCCTTTATGAAAATTCTTGTCATGTATTTTTCCAGTACAAATGTAGCATATCTAGAATTTGAAATGAGAATAAAAATTAGAATCTGCACTTATAGTATGATTTTGTAGTATATTTAGAGTTCCCTTAGTTAAAAGTTGAAGTAAAATCACTGCTAGTTTAATTTAAATCTTCCTTTATATGAAAATTCTTGTCATGTTTTTTTCCAGTACAAATGTAGCATATCTAGAATTTGAAATGAGAATAAAAATTAGAATCTGCACTTATAGTATGATTTTGTAGTATATTTAGAGTTCCCTTAGTTAAAAGTTGAAGTAAAATCCCTGCTAGTTTAATTTAAATCTTCCTTTATATGAAAATTCTTGTCATGTATTTTTCCAGCACAAATGTAGCATATCTAGAATTTGAAATGAGAATAAATATGAGAACCTGCATTTATAGTAAGATTTTGTAGTATATTTAGAGCTCTTTTAGTTAAAAGTTGAACGAAAATCACTACTAGTTTAATTTAAATCTTCCTTTATATGAAAATTCTTGTCATGTATTTTTCCAGCACAAATGAAGCATATCTAGAATTTGAAATGAGAATAAATATTAGAATCTGCACTTATAGTAAGATTTTGTAGTATATTTAGAGTTCCCTTAGTTAAAAGTTGAATTAAAATCACTACTAGTTTAATTTAAATCTTCCTTTATATGAAAATTCTTGTCATGTATTTTTCCAGTACAAATGTAGCATGTCTAGAATTTGAAATGAGAAAAAATATTAGAACCTGCACTTATAGTAAGATTTTGTAGTATATTTAGAGTTCCCTTAGTTAAAAGTTGAAGTAAAATCACTACTAGTTTAATTTAAATCTTCCTTTATATGAAAATTCTTGTCATGTATTTTTCCAGCACAAATGTAGCATGTCTAGAATTTGAAATGAGAATAAACATTAGAACCTGCACTTATAGTAAGATTTTGTAGTATATTTAGAGATCCCTTAGTTAAAAGTTGAACTAAAATCACTGCTAGTTTAATTTAAATCTTCCTTTATATGAAAATTCTTGTCATGTATTTTTCCAGCACAAATGTAGCATGTCTAGAATTTGAAATGAGAATAAACATTAGAACCTGCACTTATAGTAAGATTTTGTAGTATATTTAGAGTTCCCTTAGTTAAAAGTTGAAGTAAAATCACTACTAGTTTAATTTAAATCTTCCTTTATATGAAAATTCTTGTCATGTATTTTTCCAGCACAAATGTAGCATATCTAGAATTTGAAATGAGAATAAATATTAGAACCTGCACTTATAGTAAGATTTTGTAGTATATTTAGAGTTCCCTTAGTTAAAAGTTGAACTAAAATCACTGCTAGTTTAATTTAAATCTTCCTTTATATGAAAATTCTTGTCATGTATTTTTCCAGCACAAATGTAGCATGTCTAGAATTTGAAATGAGAATAAACATTAGAACCTGCACTTATAGTAAGATTTTGTAGTATATTTAGAGATCCCTTAGTTAAAAGTTGAACTAAAATCACTGCTAGTTTAATTTAAATCTTCCTTTATATGAAAATTCTTGTCATGTATTTTTCCAGCACAAATGTAGCATGTCTAGAATTTGAAATGAGAATAAATATTAGAATCTGCACTTATAGTAAGATTTTGTAGTATATTTAGAGTTCCCTTAGTTAAAAGTTGAACTAAAATCACTGCTAGTTTAATTTAAATCTTCCTTTATATGAAAATTCTTGTCATGTATTTTTCCAGTACAAATGTAGCATATCTAGAATTTGAAATGAGTATAAAAATTAGAATCTGATCTTATTGTATGTTTCTGTAGTATATTTAGAGTTCCCTTAGTTAAAAGTTGAACTAAAATCACTGCTAGTTTAATTTAAATCTTCCTTTATATGAAAATTCTTGTCATGTATTTTTCCAGTACAAATGTAGCATGTCTAGAATTTGAAATGGGAATAAATATTAGAATCTGCATTTATAGTAAGATTTTGTAGTATATTTAGAGTTCCCTTAGTTAAAAGTTAAAGTAAAATCACTGCTAGTTTAATTTAAATCTTCCTTTATATGAAAATTCTTGTCATGTATTTTTCCAGCACAAATGTAGCATGTCTAGAATTTGAAATGAGAATAAATATTAGAACCTGCACTTATAGTAAGATTTTGTAGTATATTTAGAGTTCCCTTAGTTAAAAGTTGAACTAAAATCACTGCTAGTTTAATTTAAATCTTCCTTTATATGAAAATTCTTGTCATGTATTTTTCCAGCACAAATGTAGCATGTCTAGAATTTGAAATGAGAATAAACATTAGAACCTGCACTTATAGTAAGATTTTGTAGTATATTTAGAGTTCCCTTAGTTAAAAGTTGAACTAAAATCACTGCTAGTTTAATTTAAATCTTCCTTTATATGAAAATTCTTGTCAAGTATTTTTCCAGCACAAATGTAGCATATCTAGAATTTGAAATGAGAATAAATATTAGAATCTGCATTTATAGTAAGATTTTGTAGTATATTTAGAGTTCCCTTAGTTAAAAGTTAAAGTAAAATCACTGCTAGTTTAATTTAAATCTTCCTTTATATGAAAATTCTTGTCATGTATTTTTCCAGCACAAATGTAGCATATCTAGAATTTGAAATGAGAATAAATATTAGAATCTGCACTTATAGTAAGATTTTGTAGTATATTTAGAGTTCCCTTAGTTAAAAGTTGAACTAAAATCACTGCTAGTTTAATTTAAATCTTCCTTTATATGAAAATTCTTGTCATGTATTTTTCCAGCACAAATGTAGCATGTCTAGAATTTGAAATGAGAATAAATATTAGAATCTGCACTTATAGTAAGATTTTGTAGTATATTTAGAGTTCCCTTAGTTAAAAGTTGAACTAAAATCACTGCTAGTTTAATTTAAATCTTCCTTTATATGAAAATTCTTGTCATGTATTTTTCCAGCACAAATGTAGCATGTCTAGAATTTGAAATGAGAATAAATATTAGAATCTGCACTTATAGTAAGATTTTGTAGTATATTTAGAGTTCCCTTAGTTAAAAGTTGAAGTAAAATCACTGCTAGTTTAAATTAAATCTTCCTTTATATGAAAATTCTTGTCATGTATTTTTCCAGTACAAATGTAGCATATCTTGAATTTGAAATGAGTATAAAAATTAGAATCTGATCTTATTGTATGTTCCTGTAGTATATTCAGAGTTCCCTTTGTTAAAAGTTGAAGTAAAATCACTGCTAGTTTAATTTAAACCTTCCTTTATATGAAAATTCTTGTCATGTATTTTTCCAGTACAAATGTAGCATATCTAGAATTTGAAATGAGTATAAAAATTAGAATCTGATCTTATTGTATGTTTCTGTAGTATATTTAGAGTTCCCTTAGTTAAAAGTTGAAGTAAAATCACTGCTAGTTTAATTTAAATCTTCCTTTATATGAAAATTCTTGTCATGTATTTTTCCAGTACAAATGTAGCATATCTAGAATTTGAAATGAGAATAAAAATTAGAATCTGCACTTATAGTAGGATTTTGTAGTATATTTAGAGTTCCCTTAGTTAAAAGTTGAAGTAAAATCACTGCTAGTTTAATTTAAATCTTCCTTTATATGAAAATTCTTGTCATGTATTTTTCCAGTACAACTGTAGCACATCTAGAATTTGAAATGAAAATATTAGAATGTGCACTTATAGCAAGATTTTGTAGTATATTTAGAGTTCATTTAGTTAAAAGTTGAAGTAAAATCACTGCTAGTTTAATTTAAATCTTCCTTTATATGAAAATTCTTGTCATGTATTTTTCCAGTACAAATGTAGCACATCTAGAATTTGAAATGAGAATAAAAATTAGAATCTGCACTTATAGTAGGATTTTGTAGTATATTTAGAGTTCCCTTAGTTAAAAGTTGAAGTAAAATCACTGCTAGTTTAAATTAAATCTTCCTTTATATGAAAATTCTTGTCATGTATTTTTCCAGTACAAATGTAGCATATCTAGAATTTGAAATGAGAATCAACATTGGAATCTGCACTTATAGTAGGATTTTGTAGTATATTTAGAGTTCCCTTAGTTAAAAGTTGAAGTCAAATCACTGCTAGTTTAATTTAAATCTTCTTTTATATGAAAATTCTTGTCATGTATTTTTCCAGTACAAATGTAGCATATCTAGAATTTGAAATGAGTATAAAAATTAGAATCTGATCTTATTGTATGTTTCTGTAGTATATTTAGAGTTCCCTTAGTTAAAAGTTGAACTAAAATCACTGCTAGTTTAATTTAAATCTTCCTTTATATGAAAATTCTTGTCATGTATTTTTCCAGTACAAATGTAGCACATCTAGAATTTGAAATGAGTATAAAAATTAGAATCTGATCTTATTGTATGTTCCTGTAGTATATTTAGAGTTCCCTTAGTTAAAAGTTGAAGTAAAATCACTGCTAGTTTAATTTAAATCTTCCTTTATATGAAAATTCTTGTCATGTATTTTTCCAGTACAAATGTAGCACATCTAGAATTTGAAATGAGTATAAAAATTAGAATCTGATCTTATTGTATGTTCCTGTAGTATATTTAGAGTTCCCTTAGTTAAAAGTTGAAGTAAAATCACTGCTAGTTTAATTTAAATCTTCCTTTATATGAAAATTCTTGTCATGTATTTTTCCAGTACAAATGTAGCATATCTAGAATTTGAAATGAGTATAAAAATTAGAATCTGATCTTATTGTATGTTTCTGTAGTATATTTAGAGTTCCCTTAGTTAAAAGTTGAACTAAAATCACTGCTAGTTTAATTTAAATCTTCCTTTATATGAAAATTCTTGTCATGTATTTTTCCAGTACAAATGTAGCATATCTAGAATTTGAAATGAGAATAAAAATTAGAATCTGCACTTATAGTAGGATTTTGTAGTATATTTAGAGTTCCCTTAGTTAAAAGTTGAAGTAAAATCACTGCTAGTTTAATTTAAATCTTCCTTTATATGAAAATTCTTGTCATGTATTTTTCCAGTACAAATGTAGCATATCTAGAATTTGAAATGAGTATAAAAATTAGAATCTGATCTTATTGTATGTTCCTGTAGTATATTTAGAGTTCCCTTAGTTAAAAGTTGAAGTAAAATCACTGCTAGTTTAATTTAAATCTTCCTTTATATGAAAATTCTTGTCATGTATTTTTCCAGTACAAATGTAGCATATCTAGAATTTGAAATGAGTATAAAAATTAGAATCTGATCTTATAGTAGGATTTTGTAGTATATTTAGAGTTCCCTTAGTTAAAAGTTGAAGTAAAATCACTGCTAGTTTAATTTAAATCTTCCTTTATATGAAAATTCTTGTCATGTATTTTTCCAGTACAAATGTAGCATATCTAGAATTTGAAATGAGAATAAATATTAGAATCTGCACTTTTATAGTAAGATTTTGTAATATATTTAGAGTTCCCTTAGTTAAAAGTTGAAGTAAAATCACTGCTAGTTTAATTTAAATCTTCCTTTATATGAAAATTCTTGTCATGTATTTTTCCAGTACAAATGTAGCATATCTAGAATTTGAAATGAGTGTAAAAATTAGAATCTGATCTTATTGTATCTTCCTGTAGTATATTTTGAGTTCCCTTAGTTAAAAGTTGAAGTAAAATCACTGCTAGTTTAATTTAAATCTTCCTTTATATGAAAATTCTTGTCATGTATTTTTCCAGTACAAATGTAGCATATCTAGAATTTGAAATGAGAATAAAAATTAGAATCTGCACTTATAGTAGGATTTTGTAGTATATTTAGAGTTCCCTTAGTTAAAAGTTGAAGTAAAATCACTGCTAGTTTAATTTAAATCTTCCTTTATATGAAAATTCTTGTCATGTATTTTTCCAGTACAAATGTAGCACATCTAGAATTTGAAATGAGAATATTAGAATGTGCACTTATAGCAAGATTTTGTAGTATATTTAGAGTTCCCTTAGTTAAAAGTTGAACTAAAATCACTGCTAGTTTAATTTAAATCTTCCTTTATATGAAAATTCTTGTCATGTATTTTTCCAGTACAAATGTAGCATATCTAGAATTTGAAATGAGAATAAATATTAGAATCTGCACTTTTATAGTAAGATTTTGTAATATATTTAGAGTTCCCTTAGTTAAAAGTTGAAGTAAAATCACTGCTAGTTTAATTTAAATCTTCCTTTATATGAAAATTCTTGTCATGTATTTTTCCAGCACAAATGTAGCATATCTAGAATTTGAAATGAGAATAAATATTAGAACCTGCACTTATAGTAAGATTTTGTAGTATATTTAGAGTTCCCTTAGTTAAAAGTTGAACTAAAATCACTGCTAGTTTAATTTAAATCTTCCTTTATATGAAAATTCTTGTCATGTATTTTTCCAGCACAAATGTAGCATATCTAGAATTTGAAATGAGAATAAATATTAGAATCTGCATTTATAGTAAGATTTTGTAGTATATTTAGAGATCCCTTAGTTAAAAGTTGAACGAAAATCACTGCTAGTTTAATTTAAATCTTCCTTTATATGAAAATTCTTGTCATGTATTTTTCCAGCACAAATGTAGCATATCTAGAATTTGAAATGAGAATAAATATTAGAACCTGCACTTATAGTAAGATTTTGTAGTATATTTAGTGTTCCCTTAGTTAAAAGTTGAACTAAAATCACTGCTAGTTTAATTTAAATCTTCCTTTATATGAAAATTCTTGTCATGTATTTTTCCAGTACAAATGTAGCATATCTAGAATTTGAAATGAGTATAAAAATTAGAATCTGATCTTATTGTATGTTTCTGTAGTATATTTAGAGTTCCCTTAGTTAAAAGTTGAACTAAAATCACTGCTAGTTTAAATTAAATCTTCCTTTATATGAAAATTCTTGTCATGTATTTTTCCAGTACAAATGTAGCATATCTAGAATTTGAAATGAGAATCAACATTGGAATCTGCACTTATAGTAGGATTTTGTAGTATATTTAGAGTTCCCTTAGTTAAAAGTTGAAGTCAAATCACTGCTAGTTTAATTTAAATCTTCTTTTATATGAAAATTCTTGTCATGTATTTTTCCAGTACAAATGTAGCATGTCTAGAATTTGAAATGAGAATAAATATTAGAATCTGCACTTATAGTAAGATTTTGTAGTATATTTAGAGTTCCCTTAGTTAAAAGTTGAACTAAAATCACTGCTAGTTTAATTTAAATCTTCCTTTATATGAAAATTCTTGTCAAGTATTTTTCCAGCACAAATGTAGCATATCTAGAATTTGAAATGAGAATAAATATTAGAATCTGCATTTATAGTAAGATTTTGTAGTATATTTAGAGATCCCTTAGTTAAAAGTTAAAGTAAAATCACTGCTAGTTTAATTTAAATCTTCCTTTATATGAAAATTCTTGTCATGTATTTTTCCAGTACAAATGTAGCATGTCTAGAATTTGAAATGAGAATAAATATTAGAATCTGCACTTATAGTAAGATTTTGTAGTATATTTAGAGTTCCCTTAGTTAAAAGTTGAACGAAAATCACTGCTAGTTTAATTTAAATCTTCCTTTATATGAAAATTCTTGTCATGTATTTTTCCAGTACAAATGTAGCATGTCTAGAATTTGAAATGAGAATAAATATTAGAACCTGCACTTATAGTAAGATTTTGTAGTATATTTAGAGATCCCTTAGTTAAAAGTTGAACTAAAATCACTGCTAGTTTAATTTAAATCTTCCTTTATATGAAAATTCTTGTCATGTATTTTTCCAGCACAAATGTAGCATATCTAGAATTTGAAATGAGTATAAAAATTAGAATCTGATCTTATTGTATGTTCCTGTAGTATATTTAGAGTTCCCTTAGTTAAAAGTTGAACTAAAATCACTGCTAGTTTAAATTAAATCTTCCTTTATATGAAAATTCTTGTCATGTATTTTTCCAGTACAAATGTAGCATATCTAGAATTTGAAATGAGAATAAAAATTAGAATCTGCACTTATAGTAGGATTTTGTAGTATATTTAGAGTTCCCTTAGTTAAAAGTTGAAGTAAAATCACTGCTAGTTTAATTTAAATCTTCCTTTATATGAAAATTCTTGTCATGTATTTTTCCAGTACAAATGTAGCACATCTAGAATTTGAAATGAGTATAAAAATTAGAATCTGATCTTATTGTATGTTCCTGTAGTATATTTAGAGTTCCCTTAGTTAAAAGTTGAAGTAAAATCACTGCTAGTTTAATTTAAATCTTCCTTTATATGAAAATTCTTGTCATGTATTTTTCCAGTACAAATGTAGCATATCTAGAATTTGAAATGAGTATAAAAATTAGAATCTGATCTTATTGTATCTTCCTGTAGTATATTTTGAGTTCCCTTAGTTAAAAGTTGAAGTAAAATCACTGCTAGTTTAATTTAAATCTTCTTTTATATGAAAATTCTTGTCATGTATTTTTCCAGTACAAATGTAGCATATCTAGAATTTGAAATGAGAATAAAAATTAGAATCTGCCCTTATAGTAGGATTTTGTAGTATATTTAGAGTTCCCTTAGTTAAAAGTTGAAGTAAAATCACTGCTAGTTTAATTTAAATCTTCCTTTATATGAAAATTCTTGTCATGTATTTTTCCAGTACAAATGTAGCATATCTAGAATTTGAAATGAGAATCAACATTGGAATCTGCACTTATAGTAGGATTTTGTAGTATATTTAGAGTTCCCTTAGTTAAAAGTTGAAGTAAAATCACTGCTAGTTTAATTTAAATCTTCCTTTATATGAAAATTCTTGTCATGTATTTTTCCAGTACAAATGTAGCATATCTAGAATTTGAAATGAGTATAAAAATTAGAATCTGATCTTATTGTATCTTCCTGTAGTATATTTAGAGTTCCCTTAGTTAAAAGTTGAAGTAAAATCACTGCTAGTTTAATTTAAATCTTCCTTTATATGAAAATTCTTGTCATGTATTTTTCCAGTACAAATGTAGCATATCTAGAATTTGAAATGAGTATAAAAATTAGAATCTGATCTTATTGTATGTTTCTGTAGTATATTTAGAGTTCATTTAGTTAAAAGTTGAACTAAAATCACTGCTAGTTTAATTTAAATCTTCCTTTGTATGAAAATTCTTGTCATGTATTTTTCCAGTACAAATGTAGCACATCTAGAATTTGAAATGAGAATATTAGAATGTGCACTTATAGCAAGATTTTGTAGTATATTTAGATTTTGTAGTATATCCCTTAGTTAAAAGTTGAAGTAAAATCACTGCTAGTTTAATTTAAATCTTCCTTTATATGAAAAATATTTAGAGTTCCCTTAGTTAAAAGTTGAAATAAAATCACTGCTAGTTTAATTTAAATCTTCCTTTATATGAAAATTCTTGTCATGTATTTTTCCAGTACAAATGTAGCATATCTAGAATATGAAATGAGAATAAAAAATAGAATCTGCACTTACAGCAAGATTTTGTAGTATATTTAGAGTTCCCTTAGTTAAAAGTTGACGTAAAATCACTGCTAGTTTAACTAAAATCTTCCTTTATATGAAAATTCTTGTCATGTATTTTTCCAGTACAAATGTAGCATATCTAGAATTTGAAATGAAAATAAAAATTAGTGTTACAATTGCCTTTTGGGATTTACGAGGATGAATAATAATTAACATTTCATATATTACAACAATATTTATTCATATACTAATAATACATTCTCTTTAAATTCTTGTGCTACCACAAGCGTACACTACAATAAACAGTCGACAACTGCGTTGCTATTCATTAAAACTACACCATCAGCATAGATAAAGTATCTATCTTGTATATAATAATTTTGTATAAAATATGCTAAGTGCAAATGTACCCAATACCCAACAATTAGAATCTGCACTTATAGTAAGATTTTGTAGTATATTTAGAGATCACTTAGTTGAAAGTTGAAGTAAAATCACAGCTAGATTAATTTAAATCTTCCTTTATATGAAAATTCTTGTCATATATGTTCCCAGTACAAATGTAGCATATCTAGATATTGAAATGAGAATAAAAATTAGAATCTGCACTTATAGTAAAATTTTGTATATTTAGAGTTCCCTTTGTTAAAAGTCGAAGTAGATATATATATATATATATATATATATATATATATATATATATATATATATATATATATATATGAGTGCATTTGTACGATTTATATTACCTCTACTTCAGAAAATCTGTAGAACATTTGGTTCATATCAAATAGATCTATTACATTTGTAATACAAATTATATACAAAATTATTTGTTTATGTATGTCATATAGATTACCAGTTCTGTCAAACGAACAGTTATACTCTTATATATTATATAAGTGCTTCTTGTCTGTGTATGACGAATATATTTGCATTCAAGTGATAAAATGATATATAATATTTTTTGATTTGATTTCTTCATTTAAATAAACATTGTTTTCTGTTATGTTAGTTTCTCGGAAAGATAAATAATTCTGTATGTTGGATATTGCTGGTGTTCCATGTGCAATGAATGTACGAATATTATTTATAAAGAACTGAAAAATGTTCAACGAATACGTTTATATTCATTAATACTGTGATTGTTATATTAAGGAACGGGTTTAAAATATTGAGGATGTATAATTTGTGTTAATAAAACTCAAGAATTATTATAAAATATATAAAATAATCAAAAGAAGATTTATTGTGACCAAAAACTATAATAATTTTGCGAGCGAAAAAAAGAAACGATACTCTCACTGGTCACACAGAGACAATACTACAGTTGAAACAAATATGTACAAACGATACAAAAAACCATATGTTCCTGCTGCGTATGACCTGCCTGTTAAGACTCTTTCATCGATCCCATCCCTTATTTTTTCTTAATTTCGCATGTGTCAGCACCATATACCTCTCTTACATTGTATACTCACATAACAAGAACACGTGCGCATACACATAATCCAACATCCTCCCACCATTGAGATGAATTATACATTTTCATCTCAATCATATTATTACAATGCATAAAACAGTACATGTATATTTCACAAAATACATAAAAATATAAGATACATTAAATTTAAATTACAAAAATACAAAGTTATAAAATACATGAAAAAAAAGAATGATTAAAGTTAACATATGTTGATTCACTGATAAGAAAGTCTTTCTGGATGTTTAACTTTTCTACCACTTCGCGTTACAACACAAGGCACATTTTTATTAACACAAGCACTATCACTTTTCACTGTTTCCCTTTCAACATTTTCAATTCGTGTTTTACATATGTTTTTCAACTTATCAATTAATACATCATTATTCTTACATACATCATTATTATACTTAAGTTCTAGTGGATACACACGCTGTATTGGCCTAGTTAATTCACCATTAGCAGTAGTTAAACGTAAAACTAACAACATTATCTTTTCCAACTATTAATTCTTTAACTCGTGCCAAAGGCCGATCGATTCTTTTTAAATTTTCATTTTCCATTAAAACAACATCTCCAACCTTTACATTCATTATATTTTTACTTTTATTACAATGTTTGTGTATCAGATTACTTAAATATTCATTTCTAAATCTTTGCCTTAAATCATTTTTAATTTGTTGTCGATATAAATAACGCTTATCAAATTGAACATTCTCTATTTTATCAAAATCTAGAACACCAATTTCTTCAATTTCTTGCAAAAACATTGATGGGGTTATAGGTACAATCTCTTGTTTATTTTCCGACATAAAAGTTATAGGCCTTGAATTAATTACGCCCTCGCAATCTATAAGTACAGTCAACATTTCTTCGTACGCTAAACGCGATTTTTTAAGTGTGCGCCTCAATAAACGTTTTAATATGCCATTTAAACGCTCTTAAAAACCTCCCCATCAAGCTGCAGAAGGCGGATTAAACTTCCACTCTATTTGGCCGATTGCCACAATTTTTGATAACTTTTCGAAATCAATACGACACAGCAAATTGTTTAATCCAACAAAATTCGTACCATTATCGCTGTATATGATACGAGGTCTACCTCTACGTGCAATAACACGTCTCAAAGCCATTAACAACGAAGCTGTAGAGAGTGACGTCACCAATTCTAAGTGTACAGCTCTATACACTGCACATGTAAATAAACATATCCACGCTTTTTGACTTCCTTTGAGATAAATCGGACCCGTATAATCTATACCTATAATTTCAAATACTGCCGCGTCTCTTGTTCTATCTAATGACAAAGGTGCAGGTGTGGACTCTTAAGTGTTTCGAATCGTATATACGGCAGTTTGCACACTTCTGTATAATTGAACGAATTGTTTTTCGACGCCCTAAAATCCAAAAATCTTGCCGTAAGGCACTCATCAAAATTTCAACGCCAGCATGATTTAATTTTTCGCGTTTCTCTTTAATAATTAAATTAACTATTGCGCGATAATGCGGTAAAATAATAGGACATTTGAAATTAAACGTATCATCGCGTAGAATAATCTTCGTTTTAAAACGTAACAACCCATCATTATCTTTAAAAGCATCAAAATGTTTAATACGTACATCCTTTTCATCAGTGAAACTTTCAGACTGAATAGTTTTCAACAATAAAATTCTCGAATTTTTTAATTGTTCAAAAGATAGATTACCAGTTTTTCGCAAATTTGCTTTATTTTTGCAATTAAAATAAAATCTCATAATCCATGCTAAAACATTTTCAATTTTACTATATTTAGAAAATTTTTCAGAATACCACTTTTTGTTTTTAAATTCCTCTTTCGCTACTAACAATGAGATAAGACTTTTTGTTTCTACTTTTTGAGCAGATTTTTTCAACTCTAAATTAATCTCATTTTCATTAAAAATTGATTCGCTAGTAGGCCACTTTTCAGATTTCATACGTAACCAATCCGGACGCTCCCACCATCTGGAGATTGCCAGTTGATTTGCCGTACAACCTCTTGAAGGTAAATCGGCGGGATTAAATTGTCCGGGTACATGTACCCATTGTTCGGGGTTTGAAAATTTACGTATTTCCTGAACTCTACTCCACACAAAATTTGCCGAATTACACTCTCTGCGAATCCACTCTAAAACTGTCGACGAGTCTGTCCAATAAAAAATTTCAAAATTATCAATGCTTAAGGGGACCCGGTGGTCTAGCGGCCTAAAATTTAAGCTATTTTAAAAAAAATTTTTCTATATGAGGGTAATGAATAATGCTTTCAAATTTTTTACACTTATTTTATTACTAATAAACTATACAAAAATGAAAATAAAGACAAAAAAAAATTTTTTTTAAATTAGAAAAATGATGCTGAAGTCTCCCTCTCTAAAAAAATGGAATTGCGTGGTGAATGATGATTTATCTCTCCCTCTGATCTGAAATAAAACAATTGACGAATTTTTAATTAGTATAAGTATAGCTATCGCAGGAAGTAGAATAAAAAAAAATTGACAAAATGGCGCGTAGTCAAAAGTACAAGTTTGAAAACGACCAGTATTTTTGAATGTTTTGTTAATAAAAAAAATATAAATATTTTACGGAAACTAATAGTTTTTAAAAAATTTAACATATTAAAATTTCAGACAAATCGGTCAAGTAGTTTTTTTTTCTGGCCCCCGCAAGACGAAAAAAAGTAGTTTCGAGATAAACGCGTTTAAAGTTTCAAGCAAGTATATTCTCAAGAAACTGACCTGACCTTCTAATGGGCTGTAGATCCTGAAATACTCTGAATTTCGTCATCAAATTTTAACAGTATATTTTTAAGATACTATACTTTCGAAAAAAAAAATCGATTTTTCGAAAATTCTAGACCACCGGGTCCCCTTAAAGATTCAATAACAGACTGCGTTAAACGTACACCGATGGTAGCGGCTAATAATTCTAAGCGTGGTATACTATGACGTGGTCAGAGCTCTTTTCCTTCACAGGCGCGACGCGTGTTTTGGATTGTAAAAAATGTACTTTGATACCCTGCTCGTTTTCTATACGTATAAAAGTAACAGCCGCGTATGCTATTGCGCTCGCGTCACAAAAAGTATGTATACTAATGCTATCATTTTCGTAAACATTTCCTAAAAAACACCGTGGAATTTCAATTTTACTTAAAACTTTTAAATCATTCGCCCATTTTAAAAATTTATTTTTTACATTTTCGCATACTTCGTCATCCCACGATAAACTTTGAGCCCAAGTTTCTTGTAATAGAACACGTGGACATAAAACGACGGGGCTCGCAAAACTTAAAGGATCAAATATGCAATGCGTAATAGAAAGAATATACCTTTTCGTAATTTTTATATCAGAAAAATAATTTAAAACTGGTACGTTCAATGATAAAGTATCGCGTTGTTTATTCCAAACAATGCCTAACACTACAGCTTGTTTTTCGCGAGAGTTATCACTATTATACTCCCACCCACGAAGGTCAAAACCAGCTAACTCCATCATTGTTTTTGCATCGAAAATAAACTTATTTAATTCATCCGTCGAATTCACACTTGTAACGCAATTATCGACACAAAAACTATTTAAAAGTTTCAATACAATTTCCATGCAAAAATTACTATTTTATTTATCATTTACGGATTTCAAAATTTTATTTAAATGTATGCAAATAATAGCGCCTAAAATAAAAGGACTACATGAAAGGCCAAAGACAACTCTACAATGTCTAAAAATTATGCTATTTCCATTTTTATCAAACCATAAAAAGCGTAAAAAATCTCTATCTCTAACATCAATACCAATTTGCAAAAACGCCTTTTTAACATCAGAAATAACACCTATATTACCTTTTCTAAATCGCAGTAGGTACAAGTTCAATAAGGTTTGGTCCTTTCTCAACGCACTCGTTCAGCGACATCCCGCGACTATCCTTCGCTGAAGCATCAAACACTGGTCGTATTCTCTTTGTGCTATTTTCCTTAACGACGTGACGATGTGGCAAATAGTGACTCCAATTTTCTTCTTCATTTTCGAGCACACGTTCAATAATTCCTTCAGCAAGCCACCCGTTCAAAATTGCATCGTATTCATCTTAAAGATTGTCGATATTTAATTTCTTCACTAAATTTTGAAGACGTCTCATAGCGATCTCTTTGTTATCACTTAATACCGGGTGGTTTTCTAATCATGGTAACGTAACTTCGTAACGACCGTCTTCATTTACAACAACATCCTTTAAAAAAATTGCACTTATCTCAATCTCACGCTCTTTCTTTGTTTTAGTTTCAATTGGATCTTTGATTCCTATCACGTCCAAAGACCACAAGTCTGAGATGTTATTATCTTTCACAAACACCGAAATCGCCGTCGTCGTTGGATCATCACGTTTCCCTGTACCGGGAACTTTACCCATTAAAGTCCAACCTAAATATGTTTCAACGGCGACGAAACTACATTTTAATCGGTGAATCCGACCTGTTAATAATTTACCAGCAACGTCGGCGCCTATTAACATTGAAACCGACCGATCGCCGCTGTAAACATCTGTGATATTAATTCTTTGAACCACACACCGCTTTTAACACACGGAATTTCATCGCAAATAACACTGATCGAGAGCAATGAAATTAATCGCGTAACTGTCATCTGAACTTTTCAAATGAACTCGATACTTCTTATGTGACACTGGATCACTTTTTCCACCGCCAAATAGAGAATGAGCCATCAACTGATTAGCAACATACTCGTAACGAACACGTAAGGCGGCTTCTTTAGTAACATAAGATTTTTGCGATCCCGTATCAATAACTGCGCGAATGTTTATTTCTTTATTTCCGTTGCGCAAAATTACACGAAAAGTTTGAATAAATACTTCTGGATCATTAGAAACACTCGCTAAGTTACACTCATTTTTTACAGCATTTTCTTGCAAATTATCTCTAGTTTCAACTTTATTACCGGGACACATCAGAGATACATGTCGTCTAGAACAATTTTCACATTTTAAATAAACACGACACTGTTTAAACCGATGTCCGATTTTTAAACAATTAAAGCAAGCACGCTTCTTCTTAGCAAGTTCTTGTTTTTCACTCAGATTTATTTTTTTCGCTCGTTCACAATTTACTCTTTCATGCTTATCAGAATTACAAAACACACATGAAATGATTTTATTTTTCGATAATAAACCAGCAGCACTTTGTATATTTTTATTTTAAAAACGATGTTTCGGCCTTTTAAATTTTTCAACATTTGAATTTTCCTTGTTACTCGTCAAACCAAAACCTCTTGCAGCCATAGACGTTCTGACGTCACTATCAACTTCACCTTCCATAAACGACATTAGTCGAGTCAACCGATCTTTTGAAATAGATGCTGCAGAATTTTCTCCATCTTGACCGGTTACTTTTCCTACACTTCGTTGCCAGATTCGCCATAAATCTTGAGGCAAACACGATTCTATAATCGGGAAAAGCGTTGCTGCATATTTGTCGGTGGTCACACCAAGTGTCTCGAGTGACCTTAAACGTGACTCAATATCATCGTATAAAATAGATAAATCAATATTTTTCGAAGGTGTCATTGCTTTTCGTAACACTAACTGCAATAGTTCTCTAACACAAACTTCGATTTGCAAGTCATCGCGGGCGAAACGACTTTTTAAACTTTTTATAACTTTATTATAATTATCACCAGTTGGTGGATAACTACTCACTAATCGCGCCGCACGAGAGCCAGGAACCATAGGCTGCTTTAAACATTGAAATTTATCTTCATCTGTAATGTCCACGTCCTCGTGTATCTTTTTGAACGAGCTCCAAAGTCCAACCATTCATAAATATCACCACCATATTTAAACAATTCAATTTCTGGCAATTTAAACGATTTTTTAATATTACTTTGTGTGCTGGAAGTTGCAGCCATTACCGGTGGTATATTTAATCTCGATGGAGCCGTCAAATTATCCATTTTTACTTTTGCCGTGAAAAATTTATTTCTATATTCGTCGGCGTCATCATATTCTTGTTGAATAACTTCTTCTGTTGCGGCATCCGAATCAAGCACCAATTCAATCACACTGTTAGAAGTTACACTTAATTCATTCATTTTTTCTTCTAACATTTGAAACAAGGCACTGGCTTGATTCTTGTTCATATTTTCAGCAGCAACAGCATCATTAAAAGCATTCAAAGCTTCTATAAAAACACGACGTTGAGCCGTCCTCTTCTTCTTTGATTTATCTATTTTTCTTGAGCAAAAAAAAATATAAAAACAAAAGTCACAAACTCAAAAAAAAACTAAAACCCCAGTCCTGTCACGGTCGCCAGTTGTTATGTCAAGGAACTGGTTTAAAATATTGAGGATGTATAATTTGTGTTAATAAAACTCAGGAATTATTATAAAATATATAAAATAATCAAAAGAAGATTTATTGTGACCAAAAACGATAATAATTTAGTGAGCGAAAAAAAGAAACGATACTCTCACTGGTCACACAGAGACAATACTGCAGTTGAAACAAATATGTACAAACGATACAAAAAACCGTATGTGCCTGCTGCGTATAAACGGCCTATTAAGACCGTATCATCAATCCCATCCCTTATTTTTCTTAATTTTGCATATGTGTTATCACCATATACCTCTCTCACATTGTATACTAACATAAACAAGAACACATGTGCATACACATAATCCAACAATATTCTTTCATATTAAAATTTATTTAAATCCACTTTGTGAATTCTAGAGACCGTGTATAAGCTCATTTTTTTCACTAGAATGAATGAACTCGTGCATAGATTCTGTAATTTTCACAGAGCAATCATGACCAACAAGAATAGACGAAAACAACACAATAAATTTTAAAATTCCTATTCGATATATTACATTATTAATATATATATATATATATATATATATATATATATATATATATATATATATATATATATACGTACATATATAAACATAATAATGTCTCAGTAATGTGAAGAATTAATTGCATACTTCAATTCGGATTATTGAAAAATTCAGATTTCTGAAAGATTTCAGAGTAACGCAAGATATACCGTATTTAAAATTATGCATTTTATTAAAACACAAGATTGAATAATGGAAATATATTATGTACATAAATGTAGAGTTAATACATATTTAAGAAAAAAAATATTTTTAGATAAATTAAAAATTAATTTTCAATCTATTATTTCATATTATTTTTGGATATAGAATTGTAATTTATAAGTTTATGTTAATACATGAAAATATACCTTTTAGTTCTCTGAACACAACTGTTTTCTATGTTTCACTAAATTTATATCATTTTTCTCAACCCACTTGATATAGTCATCAAAATGTTGCATTTCATTTTGATATTTGACCCGCACATAGTCTGTTTTGCATACTTCAATTCGGATTATCAATTATTTATTAATTTTACATATAAGGTATAATGTTGTTCATGTGAGGTCATTGGCATTTTCTTTAATCCAACTTTGATGCATGATATCGAGAGATTTAGGTTGTTACGATATTATTCTTGTATTCAGTCAAGAACACCTTATACTAGCTTTGAGCGAATAAATTGATTCAATACATTTTGAATAAACACTGTACTACCTTTTTCATCTTACTTATATCACGCCACTAAAACTATTCCTGCTGGATCAATGTGTCAAGGTAATCAGTTGTCTTCTGAGCTGCAATATCGTGAAGTGTAGCCTGAATCATATGTAGCTTAACACGATCAGGCACGAAAAATCAGAAAATAAAAATTATTTATTTTGGCAACCGTATCGTTGCCATTTCCTTTTCTATATTTAGTGTTGATATATTTTAATAATTTAATTAATCTACGTTCATTTATATAGTTGGTGAGATTTTTTGACTTACTGTTCGTAATAATTAAATATTTTTTTTTCTTTTTTTTTAAAAAAAATTTATATATACAATTAGGTTATATCAATATCAGATATTAGTAATAAAACGTAGTCAATATAAAGATGGCTGCCATAACTCATTTATTAATATTCTCCATTGTTTTGGAAAATTTGAAAGTTGAACGCAAGTGTATATATATATATCTTTCTATATATGTAAAATCAAAATTATCCACACACAACTTAAAACACTAATGTTGTAAAAAGTAAGAATCTGCCAGAATGTTTATATGGACATACTAATATATATGCATATATATATATATATATATATATATATATATATATATATATATATATCCATATATATATATATAAATATATATATATATATATATATGCATATATATATATATATATCCATATATATATATATAAATATATAAGCGTATGTATATATTTGTGCATATATATATATATATATATATATATATATATATATATATATATATATATATATATATATATATATATATATATATATATATATATATATATATATATATATATATATATATATATATATATATATATATATATATATGTATATATGCATATATATATATATGCATATATAAATGCATATATATACACATATATATATATATATATATGCATATATATATATATGCATATATATATATATGCATATATATATATATATATATGCATATATATATATATATATATATATATGCATATACGAGGTCAGACAATTAAGTAATGCGACCGATTTTTTTTTCTCGGCCTGTGGTTACACTGCGAACCTGTAACTCCGCCACCGTAATAGCAGATCCCTACTCTCTCGATTGAGACCTTGACCACCCTCGTACGATCATTTCTTCGCCAGCTGTTTAGTGTTTTGTAACAACGCGCGAGTAGTGCATGTCACGAAAATGGAACAGAGAAAGATTGTCAAGATTGTCTCGAGCAGGTTGAAAGTGATCCTACTCTTCTCGATCGAGTTATTACTGGTGATGAAAGTTGGTTCTTTCAATATGACCCCGAAACTAAACGACAAAGCCAACAGTGGCTGTCCCCTGGAACACCAAGGCCAAAGAAGGCGAGAATGAGCAAGTCCAAAGTGAAAACCATGTTGATTTGCTTCTTCGACAGCAAAGGGGTGGTTCACAAAGAGTTCGTACCACCTGGACAAACCGTAAATCAAGTATTCTACCGCAATGTGCTCGAAAAATTACGAAAAAGGGTGCTCAGAGTGCGTCCAGAGATCGCGAAGACTTGGGTTCTGCATCACGACAATGCTCGCTGTCACAGTGCGTTCAGTGTCTCTCAGTTTTTGGCGCCTAAAGGCATCGCAACGTTACCACAACCGCCCTATTCACCGGACATGTCACCCTGCGACTTTTTCCTATTCCCCCATATGAAAAAATTCGTCAAAGGTCGACATTTTGACTCCGCTGAAGATATCCAAGAATCTGTGACGAGGGTACTCGGAGAGGTCCCACAAGAAGTGTTCCAGAATTGTTACGAGAACTGGAAAACTCGCTGGAATAAGTGTATAGATGCGGGAGGGGACTACTTTGAAGGGGATCGCAGCGATGTACCTTAATTTTTAAATATACTCGATTTTTGAATTTTGTCGCATTACTTAATTGTCTGACCTCGTATATATATATATATATATAAATCCATGACCTCGTTTTATTTAATACATTTATTGTTTCATTCTGTTACATGTGCATGCTTATAGTTGACAGTAGTGGGCGAGCGTAGCGAACAGTGTGTAAATCCCCCTAGTATATATATATATATATATATATATATATATATATATATATATATATATATATATATATATATATATAACAAAATACACTATTGATACTCTTTATGATACAATCGAAGATAATGAAAGAAACATACATCAAACTGTGTTGTGTTTATAAATAAATAAACAAAACATTTCTCTTATCTTTTCGACAACAGCATCGTTCGCATGTTTTCCGCCATCAATCGAACAAATACAATAAAGTTCTAACAAAGAAACTCAGTTTATTAAAAGTTATTAATATTTCTTGTTTTCAAAAACACTTCTTAATATTATAAACATTCAAAACGTGCGCATTCTTACACTTTATCAATAACTACTTATCATTTAGTCACCTCATATTTTACACCTTACATAAACTGACTGCACCTGTTTGCTGTCCTATCTGCTATAGAAGAATTATATCATACTTCTTTTATTCAAATGTATCTGGGTATTCATTATTACGTAACGTATAGTTGAAGAACGAAATTAACATTAAATAAGTTGAAATGAATAAGTGACGTCACACGTCTACAATATAAAACAGGTTGAGGTAGGTAGGTAATTTCAACCCGAAACATACTTTTGTTGACACATACATACTAAAATATTGACACGTTAATACAAAATATAGTTATACCAGTGATTGCCGTCATTTAAATACGATATTCTTTTATTAATATTTTATCTCTTGTCAAACATTTTATATACAGGTCACTTGAAAAGCCACGAATTTAACGGTAATGGAAATCATAAAACAATATTATTTTATGCAGATTTTTTATATTTTTAAATTTGAAACTTAGTTTTACACTCTTTTTTTATATATAATAACAAATGTATGGACAATATTAACTGCAATATGTGTTCAACTTGATACGAACAATTGACCAAGAAAAAACAAGAGAAAGACAACGCTTTCGAAAAACGAAATTATTAATTCGGATGTATTACATATATTAAGAATGCACATGTTTTATATAAATATTAACCGAATGATTAGTATTTAATTCATTCAAATGCAATATGTATTATTTTGAATCGAATCACTGAACAGGTGAAGTGGCTATGAAAAATGTCACAGTCTGGATATATATTAATGGGAAGGTCTTGAAAGCAATACTAGCCTATTTATATTTCTCCGATGTGTAATTTCTGAGATTGTATTTAAATATGTTTTACAGAAATTATTTGTATTTTAATTAAATTTTGTCTTTTACCAGGTAATAATCTACGTCTCTGTATATATACGTCTCGTATATATATATATATACATATACATTATATATATATATATATATATGAGAGAGAGAGAGAGAAAATACATTGTGTTATGGTCTAAGAGATGCATGAATCTCAATGAAATCACATATTGTATTTCAATAATAAAGAATTAGTTTCATACATGTTTAATAACCTTGTGGCAATTTTCTAAAAGATACAGTACGTTAATGTTAAACAAATCTTCATAATATGATATTCTTCCATTATGGCAAGAAAGTGAGATATTGATGATAAAATACAATTTACAAATATTGAATACACGGTTTTTGAATCAATTTAAGTGCTATCTGCAGGAAACAATCATTTCTATGCTATTGCGAATTTCTATGTAGTTTCTAAGAATCAAATACAAGTTTTAATGAACATTTATTTTCATACTACATCTACTATTGTAATTCAGTTTGTTTTGTATCACTGATTCTGAAGTATGCAGGGGATGCCGGAGGTTACGACTGACGTACTCGCAATAGCCGCAAAGAACCCTGGAGTCTCAGGTGCTTCAGGATGAGCGGTGGGACACCTGACATGCCTATGTACAAGGTAGACTTCAAGTACGGAACTTCCGTGCGCTCTGCCAAAGCCATAGGCTCACTGTTTAACTGCCGGGTATACTGGCATAAATACAGATCCAAACCGGTCACGCAGTGTTGCCGCTGCCAAGCCTTCGGGAATGCCACGGCGAACTGCAAGCGTGAACATTAGGGAGAAATTCGTCAAGTGTGCGGGTGACCACTTGACCAGGACCTGTATCGAAACACCATAAACGCCGGCCACCTGCGCGAACTGCAAGGGCGATCACCCCACCAACTATAAGCAGTTCCCGCCATACAACCACTACCTAGAGACCATACGGAAAGGCCAGGCTAAGCGGATGCAGAGGTTCGTGCCTGCTCCTCCGCCGAAGATCAACGCCTGGGCCACCGGCTCATCCAGCAACACCGTGCAGGTGCAGGAACTCTCGACACCTGCCGAATTTCCGGCCATGAGATCCCGTGGGCCCACGGCCAGAACTGCCATCACCATCCCCTCGCTCTCGGAGGGGCCAAAAAACACAGCACCAGCAGCCGCAGCCCCGGACGATCTGGACAAGCTGCAACTCCTGCGCGACGCCATCAAAACCACCATTCAGCTGCTGGACCTCGACATGTTTCTCGAGGCGTTAAAGCAGCTGAACGAGAATCTCAGATCGAATCTCGAGCCTCCCCGACGACGACGAGGAGGTTGACTGTGAAACTCTTACAATACAGATCGAAGGCAGAACTAGTAGGATCCGCCTCACAGGTATATATATAAGACACCTACACCCTGACCAGATGGCCACAGCCCACAATACACCCTCACTCCTCATCAGCGACTTCAACGCCAGGCACGTAGCCTTGAACTGCCGTGATAACACCAACGGCAGAAAACTCTTCCAATTCCTTGAAGAGCACCTGCACTCACTAACCTTTCACTTCCCTGACACACACACCCACATCCCCAACGACCCCAATCGTCACCCCTCGACCATAGACTTGGCTATCACCAAGCTATGCGAGAGTTATCCCATCCGCATCCGTACCGCCGAAGGGCCCCAATCGGACCACGTCCCTGTAATTATGGAACTTGGTGGCATCTTGGTCACCTCACGGAGGCCTGAGAGAAGCCTCGACTACAGACGCGCCGATTGGGGGGGGGGGGCGTACAAAAAACAGATAAGTGAAGACGCCGGCCAGTCATATACCACCGAGGAGACGATGCGGCGATTGCGCACTTGGAAGATCTCATCGAAACAGCAGCAGCGCGCCACATACCAAAAGCGGAAAATCCACCGGACTACCGGTACAGACCGACGCCGGAGATACGACGCCTCGCGATTTATAGAAACTGGATCAGGAGGACTTGGCAACGCACCGGCGACCCGGAGTACCGGAAGCTGAGGAACAGACTTTCCAAAACGATCTGCGAGCTCGTCAGACAGCACCGTGGCAAACTCTAGCAAGAACACGCGATGAAAATTGTAAAAGACAATGGCAGGACAGCCTGGTCACTGGTGAGTAGGCTGAAGAGGAAGCAAGCTCCCCCTGCGGCCCTCACCACCGACGATGGAAACATCGCGGCCACGTCTCAAGAACGCGCAGCCGCGCACGCCAAACCCTTTGGCGACGCGTTCCTAGTCAGTGAGCACCTGGAGAATCCGAGGCGCACGCGAGCGGTCGCCAACGCCGCCAGAGACCTCAGGGCCTGCGATCCGTCGCAGCAATTCGTCTCAACTTCGAACTGCGAGTTATATCGCACAATCAAAAAACTCAGGAACAACAAGGCACCGGGGGCAGACAGGATAGGCAACTTGCTGCTCAAAAACTTGCCCAGGTGGGCCATTACGGTGCTCAGAGACATATTCAACGCTGCGATGAGACTCAATTACTTCCCCACGCACTGGAAGACAGCCAAATTTATCCCTCTGCCCAAACCGGGTAAACCAAGAAACCTTCCCTCAAGCTACCGACCTATCAGCCTTCTCCAGGCGCTCAGCAAAGTTTTCGAGAGAATATTACACAAGCGCTTCCTGAAACACCTGGAACCCAACCACGTCATTCCCGACGAGCAATTTGGTTTCATGAAACAACACTCAACAACACAACAACTCGCACGTATCACGAAAGACATCACAGTCAACCTGAAACAGAACCGAAACACGATCCTAGTCTCTCTCGTCATCGAGAAGGCTTTCGACACCGTGTGGCACGACAACCTCATCCTAAAGATACGTAGCATCGGCACTCCCACTTACCTTACCAAAATCACGCAATCCTACCTCACCAACCGCAAGTTCTTCGTTGAGCTTGACGATAGCCAAACACCCACCCACAACATCTCAGCAGGGGTCCCCCAAGGCAGCGTCCTGGGTCCACTGCTCTTCATCCTCTATCTCCACGACTTCCCCAAACACCGAATAGTTCTGAAGGGTGCTGTGAATTGAGTAATAATTCAATCGAATTGCACACAACGAGATAGACAACTCCAAGACGCATGTAACGATGTATGACATTAGCATTTCGCATTTTATTTAGACTATTTATACTCGAAAAACCGGTTTAAAAAAGGGTTTTTCGGTCAAAGTTAGCCTTTTTTGGAAAATAATTCAATCGAATTGCACACCACGAGATAGATAATTCCAAGTTGCATGTAACGATGTATGACATTAGCCATTTCCTATCTAATTTCGACTATTTATAACCGAAAAACCGGTTTAAAAAATGGTTTTTCGATCCAAACTAGGCTTTTTTGGAAAATAATTCAATCGAATTGCACACCAACAAATAGATAATTCCAAGACGTATGTAAAAAAGTATGACATTAGCCATTTCGTATTTAATTTCGACTACCTATAGCCGAGAAACCGGTTAAAAAAAGTGTTTTTTGTTCAAAGCTAGGCTCTTTTGGAAAATAATTCAATCTAATTGCACACCACGAGGCAGATAATTTTAATAAGTTACATAGATAACTGTCTTTTTTGTGAATTGTAAGCAGCATCGTACAGTTGTATGATTGAAAAAAATTTAAAATGATTTAAAATTTATTTATATCCATTAAAAAATGTTTAATTTTCAGACAATTTTTAATAATTTTAAAGTAACGAATTTCCTATTTTATATCGAATTCATTCATTTAAAATTTGTATAAAATGTGTTTTAATTAAAAATTTCCGAATGGGAATGTACACTAACGCTAATATTCAAATTAGAAGTATTCGAACCCCCCGCAAAAATATCACGCAGACAGTGCCATCCAACTATATTCACAAGATTGATATCCCGCCCCCTCCCCGTCCTTCATTTTCATGCCATAGATTTTTAACCCGTGTACCTTGTCGTCTAGAGAGTATTTATCTATGTATAGAAGTGCATCCTTCTACGAACTGATCAAGTACAACGTTCCAGACTATCTAGTCCGTGGGCATTGACTGCTACCTGTGCCAGAGAACGTTTCAGGTCGATGTCTACGTTTCTCCCTCGTCGGTCGAGCAAGTTTCAGTGGGCGTTCCACAGGACTCTATCCTGGATCCAGTCCTGTTTAATAATATTATTAACGACATTCCGTCCACGAAGTGTGTCAATCTGGCGCTTTTCGCTGATGATACGGTCATCTTCATCAACAGCCTCTCGCGGGATCTCGTCGACAGGTGCCTTCAAGCGTCCCTCGATGCCTCGCCGACCACTTCCGAAAGTGGCGGCTTAAAATTAACGAGAAGAAGACCGACGGCACAGTCTTCTTGCGGAGAAATGCGAGGGTGCAGTTGCTAGGATTCGAAGTCAACGGAGTTAAAGTTACATGGAAGGTTCCCGTCAGATACCCAGGCGTGCATCTTGACCGTAAAGCGAACCTTAACGCAAACAGCCAGATCGGACGCCGGAAGGCGCACAGAGCGATGCACGGTCTGCACAGACTGCTGTCCAATGATAGCGGACTGGATACGGACAACAAACTAATGATCCACAAGATGGCCATACGACCGATCATCACGATGCTGCTCCTATCTGGCGGAATACCTCTCCGAATAACATGGCGACACTCCAACGAGTTCAAAACAAAGCTCTGAAGATGGCGCTCAACAGGCGTTTCAGATTTCCGACGGCCCAATTACATCGGGATGCCAATGTAGTTACGGTTGCACAGTCCGTGTATAAGCTGAGCATGGTTTTTTTATAAACATGAGCCGCTCGGTAACCCTCTAGTCGAGCGGCTCCGCCAGCCTAAATTCATACCGACGGCTAACAGAGTCGGCAAACACTGGTGGAAAAACACGTTCGTGCAACCGTACTACTTCCAATGGGGACACTTATTAGCGAATGTTCGTAATGACGATGTAGACAAACCTCGGACCGACCGACGACCTTGACATTGTTTTTTTCTTTCTATTTTCCTTTCTTTTTCCCTACCCTTTTTCCCTTCACTCTTTTGGAGAGTGGGGTTTATCTGAAGAAATCTTGTACAAGTGTGATTTGGTGCAGCAAACATATGCAGACCTCCTGTAATGTCAAAACTGCACGCACTTATTAATTTAATAATAAGTGTATTTTATTTTAAGTAGTGATCAATGCAGATCCGATTCTGAATTTTGCTGTGTTGTACTGTGGACTGACTCAAATTTCAAATTAAACTGCTTTTGTTGACAGCACGAGAAAGACTCTTAAAAACCCGTGTCTATCGACGCTAGCCTGCTATAACAATGCCATATTTATTCGTAGGCACCGGCTAGACTGTCTACTGCTTTTAATTGTTGAATACAAACTTCTGACGGCGATCACACACACTCGGGTCATAACAAATCTGTTTTTTTTGCAATTTTTCCCAGATCATGACTGCCCGTGACTCTTAACATCCTTGTTGATATTATCATGACGTCAGTTACATCCGAGAAAATGTATAGGTTTTCGGATCTTCGATAACGCCCGGCACTGGAACTACGTTAAAGGTACCTGTTTTAACGTCTCCGGTCAATCGAAAGCGAAAATAGTCCTAAAAAAAATATTCCTCTACGAGTGGTACCGCGTAGTGACGGAAATCGTAACTGAAACGAGACTCGAGCGACAAGCGACATCGTCAGCGTTTTCGTCGCTGAAATTGCTATTCGCTGCCCCGCGACTGTATGTGCGACCGCGGCACTCTGAGTCCGTACACGCGAGTCTAATGTGAACAAATCACCTGTTGAAATAGGTCTTCGGTTTTTCTTCTAGTGCGTGTCGTAGATTCGTTGCGGTATTCAATATAGATCTCCTCTTCGTTTCTCACACCGTTTCAATGTGTTCGTTTAGTAATTATTGGTTTCGTCGTTAACGTTCAATTCACAATAGGTGATCGTCAAATGCTGAAACAATCGTGCATATAACCTCAATCTTGTTTGGCTGTTTTTTCTAGAAACGATTCGTGTAGATTCGCGCAAAATTTGATTGATGACAACAGGAGCATCGTTTTTAACGTGTGCATGTGTGTGTGTGTGTGATTTGTGCGCGGTGAATTCTGATAAACTGTCGCAGCAATGATAAGAAGTAGAAGATCGAAACGGATATGCCTGTCTCTCCGTCCAGCTACCAAAAACGCCGGCGATAGCTCGAATAATGAACAGTAAGTTGATCTTTTTTCATGATCGATCAGTGGGTTAATTATTGTATGTCATTTCTTTTCCACCAACGTAACAACAGAAATAACTGATTGTAAAGAATAGCTTCATAAGTAACAACACAATGCCCGACCGCACACATCTCGAATCACAGTTTCCAAATTAAATTCATTAGATTATGAAATGTTACCGCATCCCCCTTATTCACCCGATCTTTCACCAGCAGACTATCATCTTTTTCGCCACTCGGAATACTATTTAAGAAATAAAAAATTCCGAAACCGAACGGAAGTGATTCAAAGATTCGAAGACTTTATAAACTCTAAAAATGTTATGAAAATCGGATAAACAATCTAATTTCTCGTTTGCAAAAGACCATCGAAGCCGATGGAGCTAATTTTTATTAAATGTATTTTGTTTCGTTAAAAATATTGCGTTTCAATTCTCACCTACAAATTCCGCAATTTCATATGTTACACCCTAATGTTAATAATTGTTTTTAATCATGTATCATCACTAATGGATTATTTATCAATATAGAAAAGTTTTCAAACAAACATTTTCGTGGAAGGGGGGGGGCGGTGGTGTGCGCCAAATACTAAAGACCATTAGCATCGAAATGTCCAACAATTGCTCATTTTGATTTTGACTTACAAGAAGAGGACGCCAACGTGGGAAACTCAAATCACTCGAGGGTCGGTGGTTTGGTAGATAATGACCCCTAGTTTATGTTCCCGTAACCCTTTGATACACTTTTACGCCTATTGGAAGATTAAGGGTATCAAAATTTCAAGGCAATGCATGTGTACCGTCTAATTAGTCTCCGTACAAACAAATTCAATTATCACGTAGCATAGTTAGTTACGTAAGACAGTCGGCATGTTGGTGGTCTCGGGTTCAATTCGTCTTTTCGGATTTTTTTTATTTCGTTTTTTATAACATAAATGTAATGTTATTATAAGATTTTCGTTTATCAATACATTTTTATTGTTTTTTTTTTCAATAACGTCACCTAAAAATGTTTCGACGCTATTTTTGATACTTTTTATTTTTTATCATTTAAAAACACATGTATATTTTTATATTCGTAAGAGAACATTGAAATAAATTGATTGCAGCTACACAAATTTGGAATCAGAACGCTGATCACAGTGGAAAAAATGTCGGAGCAAAACTCTGAAGTACCTCCTGTCTCTTCTATGTAAGAGTCGACTCACTACATAACACAATGCATGTTTCACAAGAACAACAGCTGTGCAAGTTTCTCAAAACTTTGCTCCGAAATCTTTTCCACTGTGATCACCAGCGTTCTTAATTCAAATTTGTGTAGCTGCAGTCAATTTATTTCAATGTTCTCTTCCGAATATAAATATATACATGTGTTTTTAAATCATAAAAAATAAAAAGTATCAAAAATAACGTCGAAACATTTTTAGGTGACAGTAACACAAAAAAAAACAATAAAAATGTATTGAAAAAAGAAAATCTTATAATAACATAACGAAAAAAAATCGAAAAGGAGAATTGAACTCCAGACCACCGTTTCGACCACCTTACCTAACCGACTATGCTACACTTGTTGTGCTCATTTCTTGTAGTTGCAAATTAATATTTCGATGGCGATTCCGTCATCTATAAAGCAAAAAAATGTTCTTACATAGCAAAAATCTCAGAAGTTTTGTTTTATTTTATTGTAAATGTATGAACGTTTTATATTTCAAAAATGTTGTAAATCTAGATGTGTCGATCGGTTCTTTTTGTACTGACATTTCACGAGAAAACAAAATAAAATATTGCATATAAAAAAAAACTATCATCAAAACAATCTAAGTGATACATTTTTGAACATTTTCCCGTCTTGTTGTTCTGGATTCAGAGGCGTTTTTATCTGCTGAATGGTCTTTTGAACACTGGTTGTAGCGATATGTTGAAAAAGTAATGTTTTCTCTATTGGAACTCCATAGGGTTTTCAATTGTCGATGAGCCGGACAAATTTTACAAAAATTCAACGCGCTTCAGCTGTCATCGCATATTGTTCTTGCCATAAAACAAGAAGTTGCTTTTTGAAATTCCGACCATGTTCAATACACAAAAAATTTGTATGTCAGAGTGAGTGCATTTTCCTCGTTCTATTTTTTCCACCCGAGTTCTTATATCACTTAACTCGGTTTATCCGACCCCAAACGTTTGTTTAAGAGAGACCGATTGGATTCGAGACCGTTGTCTGCCGTTTGTTTTAGGACAGGGAAATCTTCGTACACGATATCCAAGCCAGACGCGTGCGTTGACGACGACGAGAATACCAACAAGGAAGCCGCTCCGTCGACGTCATCGTTCGATAACAACGGAAATATGACTAGTTCTCCGCCGATCGATCTACAGTCAAGAACAGCACGACGATTCGAAGAACGTCCTGCGATCATCACTGCTCAGCCTAAGAAGTCAACTGGAATGGACAGGTTCACGATTCATCAAGAACCGGGTCCATCTATTTTAGACAAATCGAGCCACACAATCGAATGTCGTGAATCGAATGAATCTGAC
>CM068320.1:2787500-2802500 GCA_034766995.1 Acanthacorydalis orientalis | reverse complement strand
TATATATATATATATATATATATATATATATATATAGAGAGAGAGAGAGAGAGAGAGAGAGAAAGAGACAGTGAGAGATAGATAAATGGATGGATGGTTTCGTGTATACGTTACATTAGTAGATTAGAATTTTATTTTTATAATGCAACAAAATTTATTCCTGGCATTAGTCAGTCTTGCCGATGGAATATTTTTTAATTAATAGAGATTTTAAATATATATATATATATATATATATATATATATATATACATATATATATATATATATACATATATATATATATATATATATATATATATATACATATATATATATATATATACATATATATATATATATATAACATATTTTTTTTATTAACAGCCTCTGATAATCCACTGCTGGATAAAGGCATCTTCCATGATTTTCCATTTTATTCGATTCAGTGCCTGTCTTTTCCACAGATTTCCAAGAAAGTTTTTAATATCCCTATCCCATCTGTTCATTGGTCTTTTTCTGGGTCTTTTTATATTCCTTGGTTTCCAGTCAGTAATTTCTCTCGTCCATCGGTTGTCTTCTCTTCTTGCGATATGTTCCGCCCATTTCCATTTTAGACTCTTTACTCTTCATATTATATCTGTGACTCCTGTTTGTTTTCGTATCCATTCTATTCTCTTTCTATCTCTTCTTGTTATTCCCAAAATGCATCTTCCTATACTTCGTTGTGTTGTTTGGAGTCTTTGAGCTATCTTGGCGTTAAGCACCCATGTTTCTGTGCCGTAGGTAAGGACTGGTAGAGTATACACTGATCAAATACTTTTTTCTTTAAACAGAGTGGGATTGTTGATTTAAATATCAAGGCGTTTCGTCCAAAAAAGCTCCATCCCATTTTTATTCTCCTATTTACTTCTTCAGTGAATGATCCATCTCTGTTAATAAGCTGGTCTAGATTGACATATTTCGTGACTTCTGCTATTTCCGTTCCTTTTATTTCAATTTTCTTCGGACAGACAAACGCATTGAACAGTACTTTTATCTTTGTATGATTCATGTTGAGGCCGATTTTTTTGACTGGCATCGTTTAGTTCTTCTATCTTCTTGCAACTCTTCCGGAGTATTTGCGAAAATAACTATGTCATTGGCGAACCGGAGATGGCTTAATCTTTCGCCCTTTATTTCGATTCATTTGTCCTCCCAATCGAGCGATTAAAATACTTCTTCCTAGGCCGCAGTAAACAATTTCGGAGAAATTGCCTCTCCCTACCTTACATTTTTCCCGATTTTTATCTTTCTTGTTTCTTCATATAGCTTCACCGACATCGTTGCTTTTTTATAGATATTATCTAGCATATATATATATATATATATATATATATATATATATATATATATATATATATATATATATATATAAGGTTATAACATATCAACATGCCTAATTTCAGTCAGTCAGAGCTTGACCCCGATCGAGAAATACTCTGTGAAATATTTTACAAGTTCAGCTATTTCGAATCGACTAATGTACTGTACCCCTCGGTTGTTTTTAAATACGGAGTTATTGTTGTTGTTTTTATTTTTTATACCCTTTAACAGGATGGTGTCCGCAAAAGATTTGCGACTAATTTTTTATATGAGTTCAAGTTAGGACACACACCTGGGGCAGCAGGTAGAAATATCAATGGAAATTTCGAAGAAGGGTCGGCTAGTCAGAGAACAATCCAATTATGGTTCGAAAAATTTCACCCCGGTAATATGAACATCGAAAATGAGCGTCGAGGAAGGCTGAAAACCGTTGTGAACGAAGAACATTCGAGAGCCACCGTGGAAGATGATCCACATACAAAACAGTTCGAGCTCTCGCATGTGATTTAAGCGTTAGTGTTATGACGGTTTATCGTCACCTCGTCGCATTAGGATAGGTGAAAAAGATGGATAAATGGGCGCCGCACGAATTGACAGATGGTCAGAAACCGGGACGCTTAGAGGTTTGTTCTCCGTCGATGATTCGAAATGATAAAACGTGATTTTTAAATTGAATCATTACTTGTGATGAACATTGTATTCTGTATGATAATAGAGAAAGATCTGGACGATGGTTAAATGCAAATGAAGCTCCAGGACACGCACCCGAGCCCGCCATTTCACCGAAAAAAACTTATGGTAACTGTGCGGTGAGTAAATAGAGGAATAATTGATTATTATTTTTTAAAACCAGGCGAAGCAATTACGGCCGCTTCATGTTGTCGCGAAATCGACAACACGAGTGAAAAATAAAAAACGAAACAGCCAAATGCTAATCGATAGATGTGGTCCGATACTGTTGCAAGACAATGCCGGACCGGAAACATCTCGATTCACAATTTCCAAATTAAATTCAGTAAATTATGAAATTTTACCGCACTCCCCTTATTCACCGGATCTTTCACCGACAGTCTATCATCTTTTTCGCCACTCGGAATACTATTAAGAAATAAAAAATTCCGAAACTAAACAGAAGTGTTTGAAGGACTCAAAGACTTCATAAGCTCTAAAAATGTCGCTTTTTATAAAAATCGGATAATCAATCTAATTTTTCGTCGGGAAAAGACCATTAAAGCCGATTGAGCTCATTTTGATTGAATGTATTTTATTTTGTTAAAAATATTGCATTTCAATTCTCACCTACAAATTCCGGAATTTCATATGTTACACCCTAATATATATATATATATATATATATATATATATATATATATATATATGATTCTTGTTAGTAAAAAAATAAACATTAAACAACAATCTCAGAAAAGGGAGAGTCTGTATTTCAGTGTGATACCAATAAATATAAGCAGAGAAATTAGAAATTGATTTTAAGAAGAAAAGATTAGATTATTGGACAGATCTCTACACATTTATTTTTATAACTCACTTTCAATTCTTATTGCTTTTGTGCTGTTTACGTTGCTAATTTTATGTGTTCCGTACTTGACTAATGACATAAACGATACAACTTAAATAATGTAATTGATAATGAAGGCGCAACATTAAATATTCTAACAAATCTACAAATATTGGATCAGTGCAAAAGTTCATGTACGAGTTGAAATTGAAACTCGGGCGATTATTTTTCGCAGAGAATGCTTTCAGTAAACAATTATGTATTTTCACTGTCGTTTTTTGATATCATTTTTAACGCTCTGGCAGCTACTGGACTCCTTATTCATAAAAACTGCGGTTTTTCGCTAAGAAAGGCGTTAAGGCGATAATTGATGCTCTGCACGGTATCAAATTCTTCACTGTTTGAACTGTTCTGCAGCGACCAGAACAAATGATAATCCGAAGGTGCACAATGTCAGGAGAATGCGGTGGATGCGACATGATTTTCCATTTCAACTGCTTCAGTTCTTGTACCGTCAGTTTTGCTGTATGCAGTTTTGCGTTATAGCGGTCGAAGACTACGCTTTTGCTACTAGACAAAATCGTCAGTTTTTCTTTAATTGCCGCGTTCAGTTTGGTTACCTGTTGACAATACTTCACCTTAGTAATCGTTTTGCCGCGTGCGATCGGCTCAAAATGAACAACACCCTTGCAGTTCCATAAAACAAAACGACAACTTCGTCGGATGCGAGCCAGCTCCGGCGACTCGTTGTGTCCCTTAGTTCGATTGTTTCCACGTCGTCGTCTGCATCGGACGTTGTAAAACAGGATCGATTTCACATCACCAGTCGCCAACCGATCTAAAAGAAACGTTGTCGAGGTGTCCGAGCAAAGAAACTGCCGAAACGATGCAATCAAACTTATTTTTCTCAAACAATGAGTGCGGCGTCCACGTATCGAGCTTCAAAGTGAACCCTAGCATCTATAAATGCTAAACATTCTGTCGATCAGTTAACGTTGAGTAGTCTCTGCAACGTCTCTCGTCGAAATTCGCGAGTTATTGTTAGCCAAAGCGCGCACAACATCGTCACCAGGGTGCGGTAGATCTTCGAGGTTAAAGTCGCCAAGTCGAAATTTAACAAACCATTTCTTCATAGTTGAAAATAACGGTACGTGCTCCAAACAAACCTCCCGAATATTTCTTATTGCCCCGCCGACGGTCAATCATTTTCGAAAATCGCACGACGTAACGTGACGAAAGGGTATCGTTCCGTTGTTTACTTTCGGAAATTTTTCTCGGCACGCAAGTCGAATCGAGGCAAATGCATATGATGCTCAAATGACAGATGCGACTCTCTCCTTTCAAGTTATTAGGTGTTGGAATTAATTCGTAGCGTTTTACAAGAGATGGCGTAGGTAGTACATTCTTCCATTGTTCCCTTTAACCAAATATTCCCCGCAAAACAGATGTCTTAGACGTCAGTTTCAGTATATGTCATTTGGTTGAAGCGTAAATAACAACACTGCACTTTAACGAATATGTCGAATTTCGTGCCGGATAAAGTGTTCTTGCGGGGAGTTTCACTTCATCACTTTAACACGAAGAAAGTGCTGCCGAAAGTCATCGTATTTTAGTGGAAGTTTATGGTGACCATGCTCTAGCTGAACAAACGTGTCGGAAGTGGTTTGCACGTTTTAAAAGTGGTGATTTCGACTTGGAAGACAAGGAACGACCTGGACAGGCGAAAAAGTTCGACGATGAAGAATCGGAGGCATTGCTTAATGAAGACCCATGTCAAACACTTTAAGAATTGTCTGAATCGTTGGGAGTTGACTTGTCAACGGTAGGAAAATGTCTTAAACCGGTGGGAATGATCCGAAATCAAGGAAATTGGGTCCCATACGAATTGAAACCGAGGGACGTTGAAAGGCGTTTTTCTACCTGTGAACTGCTGCTTCAACGGGAAAAAAGAGATTTTTGCATCAAATTGTCACGGACGATGAAAAGTGGATCGATTACGACAATCCCAAGCGCAGAAAGTCATGGGTTAAGCTCGGCCAACCATCAACACCAGCGGCGAAGCCAAATATCCGTGGATCCAAGCTCATGCTCCGTATTTGGTGGGATCATAAGGGTGTGATCTACTATGAGCTGCTCAAACCGAATGAAACCATTACTGGGGATCGCTACCGACTACAATTGATGCGCTTGAGCCGTGCATTGAAGGAAAAACGGCCGGAATACTTTGAAAGACACGACAAAGTGATTTTGCAGCACGACGATGCTCGTCCGCACGTCGCAAAACCGGTCAAAACATACTTGGAAACGTTCAAATGGGAAGTCCTACCCCACCCGCCGTATTCTCCAAATATTGCTCCTTCTGATCACCACTTGTTTCGATCGATGAGTCATGGCCTGTGTGGACAGAAGCTCACTTCTTATGAAGATTGCAAAAAATGGGTCGATTCGTGGATTGCATCTGAAGACGAGGCGTTCTTCCGACGTGGTATTCGTCTCCTGCTCGAAAGATGGGAAAAAGTAGTGGCTAACGATGGACAATACTTTGAATAATATGTTTTTTCAATTTTATTTAAAATGAACGATCTTTTTTCATGAAGAAAACGCTACGAATTAATTCCAACACCCTATATATATATATATATATATATATATATATATATATATATATATATATATATATATAACGTAAATACATTTGAATCGCGAGCGCCGCTATGCGGCACTCAACACCACCTATCGAATCGTATACGATCTTTTGCACTAATCCAATATATAAAAATAAACATGTTATTTTAAAAGAACGAATAGAGACTAATAGTAGCGATTTATATCTTTGTACACTAAAATTACAAACTAAACCCCGCCGTCGCTTGCTCCTGCTGTCTTCGCATAAGCCATCATCTCTATCTCTACCCGCTGCCTCACACACACACACACCACATCGTACAACTTTAGTAACATTCTTTTTTCATTTTGTCCGTCACTCCCGTCACGGCTTAAGGAGTTTCGCTTCAAAAATTCAGTTAACTACAGTTCTCAGTATGCATTCCTGTAGAGGGGCTCTAGACCCTCCAGACATTATTATCACAGTCGAATCTTTTATCTATACAATGGCATTGAATATATTTACTTCCATTTGCAGTATCAAGAAAAGAAATGAATCATCAAATCCTATATCTGGAAAATAAATTGGTTTTAACAGATATTCGATCGTTAAACAAACATATCCTCGCTCTTATTTCATTCAACGATCACAACTTTAGTTTTTAGTACTTAATTCTAATGTCGAAATATTTCTGGATAGTTGATTTTGGCGAGTTACATAAACACAACTAGTTTCTTGAAAGTACAATTATCTAAATCCGGGCGAGAACAATTTAAAAATCTTTTTGCGAGGCGAAAAGAAAATTAATTCGTGGAAGTAAATTTAGCCACAATGTAAAAACCGTTTTGTCACCGTAAGTCAGTTCGGAAACTTTTCGAATAGTCTAGTATGCATGTTTTATACTTTCCAGTCACCTGTGATATTTTTAACACTAGATTTACGGAACCCGTCAATTTGACGGGTTTCTGATTTCATGCTTAAAAATTCCGAACATGTAAATATTATTTTCTAGTTATTATATATTGGTTTTTAATGATATAATGTAGTGAATATATATCTCTACACATTTTATCCGAAAGACCTATATTTTCTCATTTCTATATGTTGTGTACCTATTTTTACGAAAATCCGTCAAATTGACGGGTTACTTAATTTACAATCGATCGTTTCAATTGTTGCGGAATAACAAAAATTAAAATGAGAATGAGTAAGAGAAAACAAAATAAATAACGGCTGTTTAGCAGCGAGTACGTAAACGAACAGCTTTGAACTATTTGTTTACAAAGAGAGCAAACCTTATCGTATCACGAATGATCATCTCAACTGTGCAGTCTGCAGAGAAACGATGTGATATTTGGAAATTTAGTGAAGCTGAACATGTTATTTATAATATAATTAGAGCAAAGCGAGTGATTATTTCAAAAGTGAATTTTGCAGAAAAGGAAGTGAAGTTTATTTACTAGACAGAGATTTAAATTTTTCAAGGTAGTTTGAAAATCTATCCGTAAAGAAATATTTTTTTATATTTATGTTCTGCCCACTTGGCTAGATATGGATAAGTTTCGAAAAGATATTGAATTGATAAAAAAAGTAACTCGTATAGATGAAGACCAGTCTGGATCGGATTCTGATGCGTGTTACTGAAATATGCGAAAGCGAAGAAGAAATTAGCAACGTGAACAACAAAACTGAAGATTCTGAAGACAGTGATGATGAAAATCTTCGTAACATATGTCGCAAAAGAAAAGGGATGCGTATTATTTCAGATCCTGAGAGCGAAAGTGATATAGAAGCTGCTGATACCTATAGCAATAAAGACAATTCGATCGAACGTTCTCTTGATGGAACTTTATGGAAAACATTAGAAAAAGGTGGAGATTGTGGTAGATTACCAACTTATAGCATGTTCTAAGATGTGCCAGGACCGACTGCTTACCCAAAAAAAATATTATGCTTGGCAACGTAAATAGCGCATTTGAACTGATAATTGAAGAAGGTATGATTGAGTATATCAAAATATGTACAGAAATGGAGGCGCATACAGTTTTGGAAAAAGATTGGGTGATTACAAAGTCACAATTTTAAGCTTTCCTAGCGATTTTGTATGCCCGAGGGGCGTATGAAGCAAAGAATTTAGGCCGTGGAAGAAAGATTACTGCTGAGAAATTTTTCACAAGCATTTTCCTTGCAAAAAAGTTGCTTTCAAAAAAAACAACTCTTAGAGCGACTATACGTGCAAACAGAAGGGAATTGCCAAAAATTGCAAAGGCTAAGAAAGATGATATGATCCGATTTTCCACAAAATTTTATAAATCTGATGAGTACGTTCTCACAGTTTACACATTCAAGCCAAACGAAAAGGTATTATTGCTCAGTTCTAAACATGAAAATGTCGAAATAGAAGGTAATGCTAAACGTGTCCCTGAAACAATCACATTTTACAACAAAACCAAGTTTGGGGTGGATGTTGTAGACCAAATGGCTAGAAAATATAGCGTGAAAGCAGGATGGGTTCCGTATATGGTCCCTTCATGTGTTTCGTAACATTTTAGATTTGGCATCCATCAATGCCTGGATATTGTACAAAGAGACCACTGGAGTAAACATATCTGGAATGAATTTTATTTTTCCACTGGCTGAAGAACTAGGCATTTGATCTTCTCGACGAACAAAATACTAGTTCCAATTCATTGCCAATTATACACAATCTCAATGTACTAAAGTCTTTCCGAATCGAATTTTGTAAGAAAAATAGGTCTAATAATATTAGTATTGAGTGTAACAAGTATGTATGCGGAAAATATACATTAAAAATGGAGTTTATATGTAAAAAGTGTACTGAATAAAACTGTTGATAAAAATCTATTGATTTAAGATAAAAAGATTTACAAAAATTGCATTCTAATGTACCCGTCAAAAAGACGGATTTTAGTAAAAATAGGTATACAATCGATACCCGTAAATCTAGTGTTAACAAGGTCGTCGTATTCCTAGATAAAAAATCAGAGCGCACTCTATATTTACTCACAAGATGTTTTTTGTTTTATTTTATTATATTGGTTTGTTTCTGTATTTCTTTTAATCATCATTTCAAATAGAAATATAATGTGTGTGGAGCAACCGTTATTCTCACATTCAATTAATCTGTTTATTATTCGTTAGAGCAGGGTAGGTCGTGAAAATAATTTATCAGAGATAACATGATCGATAAGTGTACTGATCACTTGATACTCTTAATGATCGATACCTGTAGGTTGTGACGTACAGATTTTTGGCTATCTGACACTAAATTGTTTAATTTTTTGGTCTGCATTTATTCTTTGTTTTCGTCTCTGACGTAATTTTTTTTTTGTTAAACGATTCGAAAGTTGAACTAATGCTTCCTTCCTGTGTGCAATAATCCATTTAATTTTATTTTAAATTCAAGATCGGAGCCGATTCGCCGGATCTATTGAAATCCGTGTGCCTGCAGCGCGACAAGTCCTCAAGTGAGGATGTTATAGATTTGATACAATCATCCCTTGAATCATTCATAGATCGACTGATCGATTACATCGACCCACTGTGCAGTTCTCGCCGAGGAAATCCAGAAGATGAGACCGAAGTGACGAATTACAAAAAACGCGCGTCGGAAGATTCAAAAAAAAGAACCGTAGAAGAAGCCGACCAGACAGCGAACGAATCAAATAGGTCCAATACAAAAGTCCGATACGAGGTGAACTCGGATGGCGACAAGGTCATCGTCATCCTCGATGAGGACGATTCGGTATCATCGAAGAAGTCTGAAGAAGACGACGATTGTGAGAGCAGTTTCGATCTGCCGGAGATAAGATTCGGCAATGCTCCACAAGCGTCCAATTCTGCGAAGCCCCCGTTGGATTTCATGTCGTTGAAGCAGAAATATATGACGATTTCAGATGAACATTCTTCCAGGCAGACGTCCGCTAAATCCAGTGAATTGCACGTTGCACCGTCGAACTGCACTGGATTTTCGAAACCTGACCCTTTCTCGAATAGACTCGGCCGAAAGTTGAACGAGAAAATCATGAAGAGGTCGAAATTGTTCTCGAATAACACTGAGCTGTCGCTCTCGTCGAACGGACCGGTTTCGGGGCCAAGGAGGAAATTGTCGTTCGATGAAGTCTGGGCGAAGGGTCCGGGTCGGGCGAAAGGAAGAGTTTTTGAATTCGTCGACCGGTGTTCGAAATTTGACAACAAAGAAGCATGCTGTGAAAGTGATGAAGAATCGAACCACTCGTGCTGTACGCCTCACATAAAACCGGACAACAAGAAATTTTTAAAGCTGCTCGACATCGATTTCAACGAGAAAGAAGATTCCAGAGATATTGAAAACGGTTCATCACGGAGAGAAAGCATTACCGCTCCGGGTGTGTGTCTGGAAATGAATTTCAACAACGAAAGAGCTTGCAGTATAAGTGACGAAGACTCGAATTACTCGTGCCGTACGCCTCACATAAAACCAGACAACATGAAGTTTTTAAAGCTGCTCGATATCGATTTCAACGAGAAAGTAGTTTCCAGAGATAGTGAAAACGGTCCGGCGCGGAGAGAAAGCATCTCCACATCGGATGTGTGTCCGGATATGAATTCCGGCGATGATTTAAATCCAGAAAATCTATTCAGCACTGGAAAAAAAGCGATAAACGTGTCGAATTCACAGAAATTTGATGAAAACCGGTCCGAAATCAATCCGTACGACATTTTTCAGTTCGACCACTTCCACCCGGAGGGAGACGACCACGTCCGGAATCCTCGCGTTCTTTCAGAAAATACACCCCGACACTTGCCTGTAAAGCGCAGATCTCCGACAAACACTGTCTCTGACGAGAATTTAGATTATTTACTGAACTCGCCGTTCGATCCGAACTACTCTACTCCGAAATCGATCCACTCGGGTAGCAAACTCACGACAAGAGCATCGGATCCTATTCCGAAAACGTCGACGGATACAAATATCCCATATGTTGTGTGTACACCCGATAGGCCCTCTTCGGACGTCCAACGATCGACTGTTACCGGGTACAGTACACCGGAAAATGTATTCGTGACGAAGGTGGACAACGTGACCCCGATGGCAGATTTCGAGGGGATGGACACGCCGACGAGGAACAAGGAGCTCGACAAGTACGGGATAAAGCGGCTGTCCCGAACGAGAGGTGAGTTTTGACCTTTTATAATTCTGGAAAGTGAACGCGCGTGTTGACTTCAGACACAGGCGGCGTGCGTGGCTTACTTTTGTTTGCATTTTTCATACGAATCAATCAGAGTGTAGTGTTTTCAGTGCCGTGCAAACGTAGCTAGCCGTACTCGTGGTACAGTACTAGATGCGCGTCGATTTTCAACGAGACTGTATTTTTTCAATTTACAATTATCTATAATTGCGTTACGAAAACAATTAAATTATTAGTCCGTGCATAACACTTTTAACACGATCGCGACGCGGCCAGAATTCGCTGCCCTCACCGCGGGGCGGGTCGCTTCGTTTTTCTTACTTTCTCCCATCCGGCGGCACTGATTCGAACTAACTCACATGCTACTTATTTCGACACTTCTGTCTCTCGTGAACATAAAACAATCAAAATAAAAACACAACATCGTTGTTTCTGTCAGAACTACATCTGACTGTTGTTATTCATCTGAGAAGTATTACAAAATAAATATTTTTCTATAATAATTGACATAATGTTTTTGTTCCGAGATGGTGCTCTGTACGTATCTCAATATTTATATTTTTCAAATAACATATTATATAAAGTTTGTATATGTATTATGACTTTAATTCCAAATCGAATTTTCGTTAAAATAATTACCCGTCAGGATGTCAAAAATGAAAATCGATGATTCATCGGACGAATCTGCTGTATGTTATCGAAGAAAGAGGCTACGACCTATCTGATACACTTCAGATGAGAGTACATTAGAGGAAGAGTCTAATATTGACAATACATGCGACTTTCGAACTTACATCTGTGTACGAAGATAACGTTCTAAGAGGGAGAACGGCAACCGATTCTGAGAACGGAAACAGAAAACGAAGTGGTAGAACATGAGCATCGGCAGGACAAGGAGCTTCTCACACAAAATATCAATTGCGATGATCCGTTGGATATATATATATATATATATATATATATATATATATATATATATAAATTATCTGTGACCGATAGCACAGTTCGAATTATTGTTCAGCAAGCAAATAAATACGCCATGCAATGTGGCATCGGTAAAAAAAAAACATCAGAGATGCCGGGCATCCGTTGCAATAAGCGAAATGAACGTTTTTATACGTATATTTTTAATTATGGGGATCGCATGAATGCTACACATTAGATCATATCGGTCCGAAAATAGTATGCACGGTGACGACCATACAGAGAATGTCATGAAGCGCGATCGTCTCTTGACCATTTTGAAATATCTACATTTCTCCGATAATACAGCATGTGGAATCGAGGATCCCTCGAACGAAATTACCGACATCATCATCGAAGAAATCCTCTATACGTTCGAGAGTGCAGTGAAACCTGCGAGAACTGTTGTAATTGATGAGAGTATGATTTTATGGCGTGGACGCTTGCGTTTCCGCCACTAAATCGAAGGGAAACGTCATAAATATGCCATAAAATTATATAAGTCGTGTTCACCGAATGGTTATACTTATGTCTTTGATGTGTATGCCGGAAAAAGGTCGACCGCTTCGTCGAATTGACATTCGTACGATGATGTGGAAAAACTGTGAATGGCTTGTTGTTTGAGCGTCGCACTTTGTACGCAGACAGCTATTGTTCCAGTATTCCCTCAGCACGATCACTTTTATAAAAACGAACGTATTTTCGCGACACAGTGTAGCAAAACCGAAAATGTTTGCCTGTAGAAGAGAAGAAAAAGCAAAAACGTGGTGAAATTATCGCCGTTTAAAATAGTTCCGGCATAAGATTCGTCAAGTGGACCGATAGAAGAACAGTTTCCATGTTAACAACTTGCAAAAATCATAAGTGCGTACTGATCGAAGGAGAACCTCGAACCCGATCTTGTTTTGGATGATAACAATGCGAGAAAAGGCGTCGATTTATCAGATCGAATGCCATTTTATTATAATCCCTTAAAAAAAAAAAACAGTAAAACTGTATGAAAAAAATGCAGTGCAGCTACTTTTCGATACAGAACTGGTAAATGCACATTACATACATAAATAATGTGGAAGTCGTCAAATGTGCGTATTGAAATTTAGGGGAAAAATATTGATAAATTATTAGCAGCCGACGTGATGCCAATAACGCAAATAAAGCACAACGACCGTTGTTTTGTAGACAGACATTCGGGCTGTGCAAGAAGTGTGCTTAAACGCTGTAGAGAGAATGCTACAGCAAATTATCCGAACGGACGGGCGTCCCCACAGCCGCAAAAAAGCCAAGCGCGTCACTTCGTCTTGTGCCTTCTTTGCAACAACCGGCCGCCTTTGTGCATACAATGTTTTAAAGAAATTCACAAAGGTAAACAGTTCTCTTATGCATATAAAGATGTGAATAAATTTGTTAATTACAGTAACCAGTTTTTTGATTGCTATGCTGCGGCAGTAGTTCATGTGTACCACCGTTGACGCATCCCGTCCCTTGGGACAAACCCGAACATGCCACCGGCGGGGTTCAGCCCGTCGTGAACGTGTCAAGTATGTATCCGAATATTTTCAAATATACAGTTTACGGTATTGTGTGTTTTGACATTTATAAAAGTCGATACTATCCGAGCAGTGTAAGCTTCTAGTTGGGACGTACTTCACGTTTAAACCATGCTAGCTCGAGCCTAACTCAGAAGCCTCAAGTCGAGACACACGTTAATTCTCCATCAATCCGTATTTACCATCGATCGGGCACTAGTTAAGAGACTTCTATTAAAGATTTATTCTATACAACGTTGATTAAAATTTTTGATTGTTTTTTTGTAGCGTACACGCATATCGATTGCTTGTTTTTTTTTTAAAAAATTAAATTTCACCCGCTCGCTCGACACTCGAACGCTCTCTCTCTCTCCATTCGTTTTCCAATCCGTAACTGACTTTGTCCGTGTGTGGCTAATACATTTTTTTCAGTATTTGACAACGATCGAGTGTCCATTTTTTAATAGTCATTTTCCGCCTTATCTAAAAGTTATTTACGAGTGCAGGTCGAAAATTAATGCGAGATTTAAGACCAACGAAGATATTATTTTCAAACTGAATTTTTAATTAAGATCATTTTTCGAACATAGTCCCTTAAGACTTCTAGTTTGACGACGTTTGATGAACTTCTGCATAGAAATGATTTAGTTTCTTGAGGAGCTATTTTTTCTCCGTATTAACAACTCACTAAGACAACACTTTTCTTCTCCCGACACTTCTTGTACCCCAAAAAAAATGGTATTCATTTGACGCCGAATTGTGACTGTCTGATCCAGAGGCTGAAAACATAGATCTTAAACACAGTGTTTTACAGGCCGCGCGAGGTCTAACTTTATCCTGAAATAGACTAAATATCTGTACTCTGTAATTTAATGAGAAACCGATTCGCAGTATGCCATGAAAAATTCTTGGACAACTAGATGTTGAATTTGACGAGTTTCATTTCGATTAAGGCTCTGATATAGAATTTAACGAAGGACTTTTCAGAGTGTATGCAAAATTCTCTATTTTAAAAATATATTTATTTCTGTTTCGTTGTCACTCGTTTGTTTTTGATTTTTGAAAATTATCAATTTTTGAAAAATCACATCCTCAGGCTCAACAAATACTGTTTCATCATTGCAAAAAATAACCGATTTTATTCTTTTTAAAAAAGAAGGACATTACACCGATCGCCTAGAACGCTAGAGATTGAATTTTTATTCACCGAATTGAGTTATTGGAAATCGAAAAGTACAAACAATACTTTTTTCAATCCGCAAATAAGCGATTTCATTCTTTTTAAGAAAAGAAGAACTAAAAACTAATTTATAGTCTTTGAGCTCTACTTTTTGATTTACTTATTAAACCCTCATATATTGACTAGAGACACTTCTGAGTCCCGTAAACAAGGACTTGTATTAATCAATGATCATGATTTATCAAACAACCTTAACCGAAATGGAAAGCTACTAAAATTACAGTTTTTTTTTTTAAAAAAATATTTTATTTTCACTTCATTTGAACTGTTATTCTTTTTTACAATCATAATCGCACTGTTCCCTTTTTCGATTTCAATCAGTTCAGTAGAAGAAGGGTTGAAATCGAAAATAGAAAACACGAGACAGCATCGAAACGAAACACAGCCACTCTCTGACTTTTTTCGACAGGCATACAAATGTTACGTTACATCTACGAAGAGACACATCCGGTAATGGAGAACGTCGACGAACTGATGCACACGAGCAAGTGTAAGAAGAGGCGCGGATGCACCGACGTGTCCCACGAGCGGCTGCGGGTCCACTGCGAGAACAGGCCGAAGGTCGTCGAGGTGCAGTGGAGGATTCCGGCCCGCAAAGTAGACAAGTTCGTACC
>CM068320.1:2662500-2780000 GCA_034766995.1 Acanthacorydalis orientalis | reverse complement strand
CTTTATTGCATTTGACAAAAATAAATCACTGTTTGACATTTCATTAAAAAATTAATCCTTTATATTGCCTCTAATATTTTTATTTAATATTTTAATAATAATAATAACAAAATTTCTAGGATAACAAAATACAGCCGTACCCACCTTTATTCAAGAGAAAAGAAGCTTGGGAATCAGCATTACCTCCATTCGGAATTGAATATTTACCATAAACATATCGATACATAACACATTTATTAAACGATTGTATACAAACAGTAATATATGTTAAAATACAGCACCATTTTTTAAATGTACAAATTATAAATTAAATTTGTTTCTGGTAAGTGCAAACAATTGTAAGACTAGGAACAGTAATTAAATATCTTTCTAATATCGACTAGAAAAAGAAGCACATGTTATTATCTACATTTTTGTGTTTAACACTAATATCTATTTCAACGATGATGAATTTTTAATTCGGTTTATGTAATTCGTTGACAGCCTTTTCATAATTTCTTACTAATAATACTAAATATTATTGAAAAGAATGAGACCAATAACTTTTCATTACTCTAATTATCTAATTTTCAGCAATGAAAATATGTTAGTTTAATAAAAAATGAATGATGCATTTACAATTATATAAACTACTTACTAATATAAAAATTGATAAATTACAAAACTGTGATACTTATTTTAGCATATAAGTACAGTATTTAATATAACTACATTATATACATATATCTAAAAAAATACATCCTTATTGTACAGAAAAGAACATGTTTCATTGAAAATATTTTCCATAAAATTTTTCAGTAATATTAAAAACATTTTGAACATTTTGTTTGAATTGCAATCAATTCAGAATTTTGATTTTTATAAAATATTCTGTATCCATTATAATTGCTGTAGCTTAAATTTCTTATTTTCTTGGTGCTATAAAATTGTCTTGGTAGTCTTTGTTATTTTAAATTATCTGAGTGTTGATATGTTTGCCATTTTCAAGTAGTTTCAAAATGTTTACTGTTTTCAGGTAGATATTAAGGACTGATTTTAAATCTGATGTATGTTTACACACACACACACACACACACACACATATATATATATATATATATATATATATATATATATATATATATATGTGTGTGTATGTATATATATATATATATATATGTATTTATATATATATTAGATAGGGTGTAGTTTATAATTTCGAGGTATAAAATATCAGATCGTTATTTGTATTTATTTGTTATATTTAATATGTTACGTTTATTTTTATATATTTGAAGAATATTTAACATTGAGCCTTTATTCATAATTTTTATTATTTATATTGTATTATTTACATTAAATTAAAGATATAAATAAAACAATACGAATAAAGGTATAATATTAAATAATCTTGAAAACCTTGAAATTGATAAAAAGAATATATCCAACAATGAATAAATCCAAATAATAACATTTTATTTTATAATTTAAAAGTATAAATCATACTTCTTCTAAAACACTATAAATGAATATGTCAGATTTAAAACAATCTTCATAATCCATCTAGAGATGATACACATGCCAAAACTAGTAGTAGGGAACAACCACTCAGATAAACTAAAGAGGTGAAAACAACCATTGCAATGTGTTAATGAACATAGAGAATAGAAGTATTCACTTGAAAAAAAAATATTGCAACAAACAAATATTTTGAATCTATTTACCAAATTTATATATATATATATATATATATATATATATATATACATATATATATCTTATTTTCTTATATTTTAAAAATATATTTTATGTTTTATATGGCAGAAATTATATCTGTAATTATCTATTCTTTAAAATCAATTATTTTTACTTATTATATAATATTCTAAAATTGTCAATAAATCAGCAAATAATGAATTTTTAATATACATATATATGCATACTTTAATTAAATCGATACGAAATTTTAACATGACTATTTAATAAAAATATTTTTAAAAAACCCACGATATTATATAATGTTATGTTTTCCATTTAAAAAACATTTTTTCTAAACATTATTCTCATAAAAAATTTAATCAGACAAGTCTATAAGCATAAAAAACAAGAAAAAAAAATAAATAAATGTTCTATCTCAATAAAAACATATTTAATAAAGGATACAATATTTTATGTAATTTTAATGGCAAATAATATAAAAAAACCAATGTTTTACGTTAATTTTCAGAATTTCTAACCATTCATGACAACAATATTAACATGTTGCCAACCGAATGGGTAGATCTTCCCCATTTACATTATAGCGCTGCACGTCCAATTTTTTATTGCGGTCGGCAATGCATTAAAATCGAAATTAATTAATAAAAACATTCTAATTATAATATAATGTCAAATATAACACAAATTTATAATATCAAATTGAATTTTTTTGATATTTGATGTCATTTAAATTCATTGCTAAAATATCCTGAAACTTAAGTTCTAAATGACTATCAGAATATTTAATTTACATACATACATACATATACTCATACATATACTCATACATATATATATATATATATATATATATATATATTATATATATATATATATAATATATATATATATGAATATATGTATGTGCGATTGTACACACATTTTATTTTTGATTATTTTATAATATATTTGATTTTACAAACAGTAACACATTTATAAATAAAAATTGAAAAATACTGAGTTACAAACATTTCATATAAATATAAAATTACAATAATATTAAGTACAATATACATAAAAACATATATATATATATATGAAGTAAACATATATATATATATATATATATATATATATACATATATATATATACATATACATACATACATATATATATATATATATATATATATATATATATATATATATATATATATATGAAAAAATGTTTGTACAATGTCATATTTTTCCATTAGTTATAATATGGTAAAAATGTTTTTGAAACTTAATAATTGATGCAGTATAAAAATTATAATAATTACTTGCTTACTTTAAATTCAAATTTATAATCTTGTAATTTTTTCCAGCTGTTTGATATTTTGGTATAATATACAATTCTCTAATACTATTGTAAAAAAGCAATATCTTAATACATTTCCACTTTTTATAAAGTTATCCACTGATTATAAAAATGATTTGTGATGAAAAAGCAAGGTTTCACTACTAACACTATAAGAATAATAATTATAGAATAAAGAACAAAATTTGTGAAGTTCATTATATGAAAATGAATTAAAATTCTACACCATACTATTGTTTATTTATACTCTTTTAACCCATTACTGCTTAACATATTAACTTTGATATAGTTTTCAACAATTAGGTATTAAAGTAATTTATGCTGCTTTGCCTACAGTATATATGTAGTATAACCAAGACACTGTACTAGCAAGATTTTTTTACCAAGGTTACCAGAATGAACTAATATTTATTTAGTATAAATTTTAGTAAAATTTGGAGAAGTAATGGGTTTAATAAAGAGTATGATAAGCTTATTTGCATTTATACCAGTTATTTTATTTTAGTATTAAATATTATTTTTAAAATATATGTTTATAAATAACACCAATTGTTTCCTTAAAAGTGAGTAATTATAATTAAAGTTTTCAAGACTAAGCATATGCTACAACTTTTAATCAGCCACCAGTATAGTTGATTCAAAACATCTGTACATACTATCCTAACAAACTGTTAGTCAATCACTATGTATGTATACTTGTTAGCTATCTAAACTGATTTTCCATCAGTTAAAAACTTTATCTTATAGACATAGCCCAAATCTAAGCATATGTTATAAAATAAAGAAAAATTAAATGTTAAAATGTAGTATCATGTCTATCGATTACATACAATTGTTTATTAAAGGGACCATTTTCCAAATTATAAAAGAAATTACAGATGTTCCTAATTTCTTTCAATATTTCAGAATGCATAATGATATTCTGAAAATTATTACAACTGGCCTTGTTATTATTTATCAAAAAATTTTCCGTTCTGTCATTATGATCTGCATATATAGAATAAATATTTTCAATACAGTATACAAAGTTGGGCATATTCAGTCAGTATATATGCAATATGGTCTTACAGACATTATAATAAAACTGACTAAATCGTCGACCAATTAAAAATTATTATGCACGCTTAACCTTGTACTATTTATAAATTATCAATACAAGCATTGCGATATTGCGACCATTTGAAACAACAGATTATCAAATAATCGTATTATCTAAATTTTTCTAACAAAATTTTTATTATCAACCAGTTATTATTTTCTCTTTTAAATGCAATTATTTATTAAAAGTTTTAGTGATAAAAACAAAAGTCACGTATAGATAATATTTATATATGTACAGAAATTTTTAAAAGAATTTTTAATTACAAATGTAGTCATAATTCAAAAATTTTAAACTTTATTTTATAATATATTAAACATCATTCTGAAATGCAACTAACACTTGGATATTTTTCAATATGAATTTAAATAATTTCATATTTTCTAAATCAAAAATAATTAAAAATATATAGATATGCTATAATTTAATATTATTCATATTTTCGTTTTAAATGCTATAATTAGAAACACAACAACATTGAAAAATACTGTTTTTAATAAAACTAATAAGAAATGTATTAAATTTTATATCAACAAATGTAATAATATTTATTTGTCTTCAAGTATACATTTGAATTAAATATTTTATTAATAAATATGTATGTAATTTACAGTTTATTAAAACATGAGAAAATATATCGTCATATTCAGTTTTAAAGAAAACATTAAGCGAATACCAATTTAAAAATGGTAATTTAAATTTCAAATAATATAAATCGTAAATGAGAATTAAAGATTCATTTTATTTAAACTATCAAAATATCTTAATAATAATATATATGTATGTATATCTCAAAAGTTTCAGTTTCAAAAAATAAAAAATTCGATCTAAATTTAAGTATGTTATATACAAAAACAAACTTCCAGTGAAATATTATAATTAATAACTAATTAACTTATATATTTTGAATAGCATTATCAATGAAAAAATAATTAAGAAAATTTGCAACATTAATGGAAAAGTTAATTACAAAAATAGTACTAATTTAATCACAAAATAGGTTTATTTCTTGTGATATTTGGCACACTAAAAATATTTTTTAAATATATTAGTTTTATTATGATTGTAACAATATAAAAGAATATTTTCAATTATGTACTTAGTATTCATTTTATATATAAAAAAACTATTTCTAATGTATCATGCATTCACTAACACATTAAATTCATGCGTAGATATTATTCACTGCTTGAATAGAAGTTTTTACCATATACTCTGTAGCATCACTAATTGTGCGATCTAATACAAAAATCAGTTAATATTTACCATACTTACACATTCACATTTATTACGCAATTCATATTTACTATATTATCTGAATAGAAATCCCATACTATAATCTGTTAATCTAAAAATATACAATTTTACGATTCAATGAAGTATTAGCATCAATATTTCATCGAATTTCTAATGTTTAAAAATCAAAGATAGTTTTTTTGTAATACGCTGTATAGAGTATTTGTTTTAATTCAATGTTCTATGTTTTCTTTTTAAAAAAACCGAATATTCCTATTAAAAGAAACTACAAATTTACTTAAGTACTTATTATTGTTTGCCTAGTAATGAAATTTAAATAGTCTAATATTTTCTATGAACAAATTTCATTCTAATGTAAAAAAAATTAATTTAATTAAAATGCTAGGAAAGTACATATATACATATTTCTATAAACAATTGATTACTTTAAATTATATTAAAAACAATAAATTAAGAACTATTTAAATGTTCTATACTATAAAAATGAACAAATTTACATCACTAAATCTTTTAATAAACTTTTGCACCCATTAATAACCATAAATGGGTAAAAGTTGAACATAAAATCAATCTCTTGTCTTCATCAATAAAACTGAATTAACTTATACAAAATAGATATGGAACTGACTCGATAGCATCTATAATCAAAAAAAATGTAGATGAGAGTCAGACTTTTACATAAATACATTCATACATATCAACAGAGTTTTTAACTGCTTTTAAAATTTCACGTTTCAAAGTGAAATAGCAGATTTCATATAGATACATACACATTAGAGACATTAGTCAGAAAATTTGATACAATCGTTAATATCAAAACCGTTAAAATCACTGATCCGTAGCATTTGGATTTGTATAACTAAATCCATGAAATTGCGCCTGGTCCATTGATTGTAAAATGTTGCGGTCTATTGGTGTTAATTTGGCACGCTCTGCAGTAAAAGCTTTATCAAAATATTGAGTATCCAATGGATGTTGCTGTGAAAATATTAAAAATGTATTATGCATTTTAATAAATTTAAATAAAAAATTATATAAATTAATAATTAAAATGTATATAGGTAAATAATAAAGCTATATATCTATATATATATATATATATTACATCTAAACAATAGTTTCTCCCTAATCTGAATGTAGTCCATTTTGCATTACTCATTCTATAATTTAAAATTATTGCATTCTTTATCTCACATAATTTGTAAAAAAAGAAGAGGCGAGGGAATATGTTTGAAATATTTTTTTATTGCTACACATAAAAATTCGTTTAAATAAAGAACTAACTATCCATAAGAGAAATATTTGCAGTAATATTTTAGGATGTTATGCATATTAAAAATAACATTATATTTATTCAATGAAAAAAAAGTAATCTGCATAACTGTTTAAAGCTGCTTCGATAGGGAGTGAGTTTGAATTCTGCTGGGGTACATTTAAAAACGTTCTTAATGTGTCTAAGGTATATTTAAATTAATAGAAAAGTGTATGTGAGGTTGTTTAAGTGGTTTCCTATCTGCTAGAGAATAAAAAGTAAGAAAATAAAGTGTTCAAACCCATTCTGCATTTCAATATCCTCTCACTCACTCGACTGTACAAATTTGAAAATAAATAATTTTTATTTTCTGATTTTTTGTGCCTGATCGTGTTAAGCTAAATATGATTCAGGCTACACTTCACGATATTGCAGCTCAGAAGACAATTTATTACCTTGATACATTGATTCAGCAGGAATAGTTTTAGTAGCGTGACATAAGTAAGATGGAAAAGATAGTACAGAGTTTATTCAAAATGTATTGAATCAATTTATTCGCTCAAAGCTAGTATAAGGTGTTCTTGACTGAATACAAGAATAATATCGTAACAACCTAAATCTCTCGATATCATGCATCAAAGTTGGATTAAAGAAAATGTTAATGATCTCACATGAACAAAAGTATACCTTATATGTAAAATTAATAAATAATTGATAATCCGAATTGAAGTATGCAAAACAGACTATGTGCGGGTCAAATATCAAAATGAAATGCAAAATTTTAATGACTATATCAAATGGGTTGAGAAAAATGATATAAATTTAGTGAAACATAGAAACAGTTGTGTTCAGAGAGTTAAAAGGTATATTTTCATGTATTAACATAAACTTATAAATTACAATTCTATATCCAAAAATAATATGAAATAATAGATTGAAAATTAATTTTTAATTTATCTAAAAATATTTTTTTCTTAAATAAGTATTAACATTACATTTATATACATAATATAATTCATTATTCAATCATGTGTTTTAATAAAATGCATGATTTTAAATACGGTATACCGTATTTAAAATTATAAAGATATATCTTGCGTTAGTCTGAAATCTTTCAGAAATCTGAATTTTTCAAAAATCCGAATTGAAGTACGCAATTAATTCTTCACATTACTGAGACATTATTATGTTTATATATGTACGTATATATATATATATATATTAATAATGTAATATATCGAATAGGAATTTTAAAATTTATTGTGTTGTTTTCGTCTATAATTGTTGGTCATGATTGCTCTGTGAAAATCCCAGAATCCATGCACGAGTTCATTTATTCTAGTGAAAGAAATGAACTTATCCGCGGACTCGAGAATTCACACAGTGGATTTAAATAAATTTTAATATGAAAGAATATAGTTCACTATTTAATCCTTTTGTTCAAAAATATTTTAAGTAATGTTAAAAATGATATTCAAAAAAAATCTTGGAAAAGATTTTTTGATATAATAATATTCTTATATTAAGTCGGTAGAAAAATAATTGCGGTTTATGATCTTCAAATTCCTACACATTTTTTAATTTACATCGTTCTAAGTTGGCCAGAACTGTTGAATGACTAATGCCTAACTTTTATGCAAGCTCTCGAAATGCCGTACATGATTCTGATTCAACGAACACCTTTAGTTGGTCGTTATGAACTGAAGAAAGACGTCCGCGACCTTCTTCATCTTCAAGGCACTTGTTCTCAGCATGCAATTTTTGGAACCACCATTGCACCATACGTTCCTCAACAGTACCCATACCAAAATCATTGTTCTGTTTACGAGCAATTTCTGCTGCTTTATCACCCATTTTAAACTCGTACAAATAATTTGCTCTTATTCTATCTTTAATTCAATAGCCCAATTTGAAGAAAAATTAATAATAAAACCAAAGTCGATGTTACCAAAATGCAGATCAAAAATGCACTTTAAAATGATATTAACATGAACAAAATGAAATGACACTTTAATTGAAAAAAATAAATAAATTTAGAATTAGAAAAAACATTAACCGAAATTATTTTGCTACCAATCTAATAGTTATTATAATACTTACTACTCTAGGTTTAAAAGGCGGTTCGAGCTGTCTTTGTTCCAATCTATCCCAACAAATAGGTCTGAAGAACGGTTGTTCAGTAATATCTCCAGCTAAACATTCGATACTTCCAAGACGTTTGGAAGAATCTTTCTCCAAAAGCTGTAAAATATTAATGAGTAACAAATTTAAATTTTATTATAACCGTACTGAAAGGGAAACATTGGATCATTTACAGGGAAATATTTGATAAAAGGACTTTATTCATTTATGGAAACATTTTTTTTAAAAAAAGGAAAATTGCCCTGGTCGTGAGAATAGGTGAAGTGGAAGCATTTGAGTGCAACTAATGTAATTTTCAGAGAAATGCAAGTGGAATATAAAGAAAATCATTTTAATGTGTTTAAATTGGGGTACTTTTTAAAAAATGTATTCACATTGAACAAAACAAAGTCTCATATCAATTTTACAAAAACTGTTATGACACATTAAACGATTAAAAGATATTTAAAAATCATAATATGGAGTTTTTATGACATTTGGTCATAAGATTCATAGGATTGTTTTAATTATTCTTATGATTTCCATTGAGTCGATGGAAAAGCAGAGTTACGTTCAATTTTATTAACATGTAATTTATTCGAATCAATTTAATTAATACCAGTATTGCAGGCTAATTCAACAATCAACTCATTTGATTCGATTGGATTGAACAATTGTGTGGTCTAGTGCAGTATTCTTCAAACTGTGTTCCACGGAACCATGGAGTTCCGCGTAACTTCTCGGGGGTACCGAGAGTCAATGTCAAAATCCGAAAGAATTTTCAAAGAAAAAACCCGAGTAGCTAAAAATTCAAAACAGTCAATCTATAATAATTTCTGTTATTTCTACAAATAACTATAATTATTCACTAAAACTGTATTTATATCTATTATGTATTAAACTGTATTTATGAGTACACGTTTCGAACCCGTTCTATCAGATGTAAATAATAAAATTTAGTCAAGTAAGATGCTTGATTTTCAAAATTTGTGAGGTACACATCTTGAGTTCTCTGGGGATGGTAGGGGTTCCACAAAAAAATATAATCTTAAAGGTTTCGTGAATCGACAAAGTTTGAAGGCCACTGGTCTAGTGTTTACGTGACTTAAGTGTTAATCAAATATTTAAATTCAATATTAGATTCAGTAGTAAATATTTTGAATTATTGATATTTTTTCTATTTTGCTTCAAAAAATGAACTTCGGTTTTCAATATGTCTAGTTTATATGAAAAGAACACAAAGACAGAGAGAATTTTGTAAAATTGTATACGAGTTAAATTGTTTTAGTTAACAATATTTTTACGTCAAAATCCTTTATTTTTCATTCTTTTAATATCTGATAAATATAAAAAAAATGCAAATGAATATTTTTAGTTACCGTTGAATAACAAACATGTATTCACCGTTATAAATAAGTTTTTTGATATATCTAAAAAGTATCTAAGTTGAGCTTTCTGTAAACCATAACTGAATGAGACCTATATTCGTTATTATGGCTCTGAGATCAAACAAAAATAGCATTGCAGGGGCAGAGGTCAATCATTATTAAGTGCAAGATGCAATCCTATGCTAGGATCATTCTTTCCTATTATGTTAAATAAATCGTTCTAATTATTAATAAATCAAGGATAAACCAAACATATAAGATGGATCTACCCCGCAAAGACAAAGGCGAGAGTTAATGAGGATTATTTCACAATTTATATATATATATATATATATATATATATATATATATATATATATATATATATATATATATAGTGATTAAACACGAACTTCCACACAAAAGTATTAAAAAACGCAAAAATTAAAAAAAAACATGTGATTACCCATTTAGTATTTTAGTTGAATTTTATTTTAGTATTGAATTGAGCTAAAATATTAAACAAAAAATAACATGACTTTTATTAACTCCCACGCCTTCTTTTAATACTTCCATGCGGAAACCTAGTAGTGGAGAAAGAGGAATTACTTGGCTATACATTGTACGAGCATTAGTATACTAAATGGTACGTGAAAGTCGTCCGCTTCAGGTAACAGATAGAAGTTACATTTTGGATAAAGCTCTTTATTACATAGCTAAAGTATGTGAAGATATAGATATTTTGATGAAGATAAAAAAAATAAAAACTTGAACAGAATTTTAGAAGAGCTGGTAAAGGATGTTAATATTACGTTGTTAGAGGAAGTAAAAAAAGCTATATTTTAATGTATTGATCACTTTCAAATAGCACTGAATCAAAAAGTAATGACAAGAATTTATTGTAAGAAATGAGTTTGTCTGAAAAATCACTCACCATGTTTAATATGCCATTTGCTTCTGTAGTCAAAAATCTAGGAAATACAGGCCGTTCATTACAAATCGACCAAAACAGCTCATCCTCATCGCATCCACTGAAAGGCGATTGACCAATTAACATTTCATACAACAGTACACCGAATGACCACCAATCCACACACTGGTTGTAATGAAGTCCTTTGATTATCTTAAATAAAGAAAAAATAAGTTAACAATCAATATAACAAACTTTAATTTATCGAATTCTTATTGTTTTATTGACAACAATCTAATTCACAATGAGAAGCAAGTTTTATAGGCTATTAGAAGTATGATAAAATTTCAGAATAAAAATAAACACTTTTGCAACAATCAATCATATTATCTATTGTATTGAAAAATTAATTTGTAATTTTCTCCTACTATCAAAAAATGCGAAATTTTTTTATTTAACTAATCGTTAAGATTAAAACTAAGAGTGTATTCATTTCTATTCACTTAAAAGTAACGTTAATTTTGGCAACTATTGTACTGTTTGCAACAAAATATTTCTATATATATTGGCCAAATAAACATAAACAGATAACGTCTAGTGCAAACACCCGTAGCAGTGAACCATAAAAAAGTAATTATAAAAAATAAATACGTGTGTATTTGTAAACAGTGTTCTGTCTCTTTTATATGTGTGTATATATATATACATATATATATATATATATATATATATATATATATACATATATATATATATATATATATATATATACATATATACATATATACATATATACATATATACATATATACATATATACATATATACATATATATATATATATATATATATATATATATATACATATATATATATATATATATATATATATATATATATATGTGAGTATAAAAATAAAACTTCCTCATTTTAGAGATGTTGTTCTAGGAAAAATTAAAATAATTTATGAAACCGTTTAACGGCAATATTTAAAGAAACAAGTCCAAAGTTCAATGTTTTCATTACTTTTTTAAATATGGTTCAATAGTAGTTCGTTTTATTAAACGTTAGAAGTTCCGAGATATTTGCTTATTATTTACAGAAAGACGAAAACTGAATTAATTTCAATTTAAATTATTTTCTAGAGGTTATTAAATGTTGAGTAAACCTGAACCTGTGATAAATAAATTTATATTAATATTACTACAAAAAACGTTAATTTTTTCACATTTACTTTCTCTACGGTTCATACTTGTTTGACCATTTTTTATGCTTAAAAATAAAATTCATATGTAAATAAAATTATTATTTATGATTGACTCCTGTGCGAACGAGACGGTGGATTTGAATATATATATATATATATATATATTATATATATATATATAGACAAACAATAATTATATGGATAGTTTAAAAGTCAATCAAACTACCCCATTAAAATAAAATAGGAAGCAAATGTTTCAGTCAACATAATAAATTCAATTTTTATATTCGGCATTTTTTTATCATCTGTTTGGAAATTTACTAATTATTGTATTGTTTTGATACATAAAAGTATGTGAATTCAAAAATTTATAGAAAAAAATAGATTTTAATCGTAAAGGGGCTTATGACGATCTTATAGAATTTTTATATACCTTAACATATGCACAGAACTTGCCGAACAATCAGTTGACATCTTTTTATATTTGTAGTAGAGATGATAGAAATATAAAAATGTTTTATTCTATATTTTGAAAAAATAAAGTGTTTGGCATATAAAAAGTTAATTCATTCCAAAAAGTAAGTTTAACCATAATTTCAAACTATAATTTACACAGGTCGACGAACATCGAGATATAGTCAGGGTTGTAAAATAGACCTAAAAAAATAACTTTAAATTCATCACATTTTTTAAATAAAAGTTACTAAATAATGTGTCAGAACGAAAAACATATAATTTCTCTAAGTGGAAATGTAAGTAGTATGGAGATAAAAATCATTTCTAGGGCACGAATTTCATTGGAAAATCACAGTAGTTCTATTTCTAACTATTTAACATTTCGCAACTAAAGGCATTGCACTTTACGCGATGCATTACACCTTTACTTAGGTCATAGATATCCAAATGTAAATTCCTAGCAAAAATTTAAAGCAAAAGCGAATACATGCCGCATGTAAGTATAGCTCTCTCGTAGTGTGCAACGAAATAAATGTATACGATTTCAATGTAAAACTAATAAAACTATTGAACTTTATTCAAAATATTGTGTTCACTGAAGCTTTAGAATAAAAAAATTGTTAAACATTTTTACATTGTATTTTATTGTTAATTTTTATAAACCTTCCCAATAAAAAATTTACGATTCAAACTACGCAGATTATTTGTACGTGTAATTTATTAATTTCTGTTATTTCTTAGAGTAAAGCAAGTATCCGCGAACGATGAGTGAAGCGGCTTAGGGGACAGAACCCACTTGGTATTTAATAATAAATTTTATAAACCAGTAGTGATATTATTTTTTTAGTATTGTATTAGATTTTATATTAATACTTGTTTTCCTGGGTACTGCTGTTCGACGAAAATTACAAGAAACAGGCTTTTCAATTTTATTAGAATAGCTGTAACAGCAATTTCACGATTATTGTAAAATAAATTTGTGTCGAAAATATCAAAGAAGATAATGGATGAAAAAACGAAAGAAACTACATTCATAACATACGTTTCGAAACAAGTACAGAAGTAGGAGAAAAAAATATGTTTGAATTGTTTAACGGGCTTGACGGAGTCAAGCTAGAAAAAAATTATTATATTCTCATTTGAGTTGTTCCCCTCCACGGAAATCTTTAGTAAAAGGCGAAAGATTTATTCGCACTGAAAGGAAACCAGAGTACTTGAGACTTTATTCGCTATGATATATAACGGTGCTGGTGTGCAATCGTACTGTGTGAGAAACGCACTGCCACTCAAAATCCCAGTATATATGTTAACAAATATTCGTGGAACATGGAAATTAACATTACTCACTGATTATTTGTCAAAAATAAATAATAAATAATTATTCAATTTCTTATAACATTCAAATGTAATAAATGACAAATTAGTTTAATATTTTTATATAAAAATTTAACTCTTGGATATAATATAAATGTCTCTTTCTCGCTCTCTCTATCTATCTATCTATCTACATATATGTATATATATATATATATACATATATATATATATATATATATATATATATATATATATATATATATATATATATACATATACATTTTACGCAGACTATTTGTGCAAATAATTTATTAATATTCGAGGGGTGTTGTGAATTCTAAAACAACGCATTTAATTTAAGGAAAAAATTATCATTTTGTTTAAAATTTCCAACTGTTTGAATATTTTTGCTGACCACTGTATATATACATACATACATATACATATATACATATATACATACATATATATATATATATATATATATATATATACATATATATATATATATATATATATATATATATATATATATATATATATATATATATATATATATATATATATATATATATAAAACGTGGGTAGTCAATCTATTTTTTTAATAATAATGAATTTTATAAACCTTTCCAATAAAAAATTTACGATTCAAACTACGCAGATTATTTGAACGTGTAATTTATTAATTTCTGTTATTTCGTAGAGTAAAGCAAGTTTCCGCGAGCGATGAGTGAAGCGGCGTAGGGGACAGAACCCACTTGGTATTTGATAATAAATTTTGTTAACCAGTAGTGGTGATATAATTTTTTTAGTACGTATATTAGATTTTTTATTAATACTTGTTTTTCTTGGTACTGCTGTTCGATGAAAATTACGAGAAACAGGCTTTTCAATTTTATTAGGGTAGATGTGTTAACAGCAATTTCATGTTTATTGTAAAGTAATTTTGTGTTGAAAATATCAAAGATGATGATGGACGGAAAAACGTAAGAAACTACTTTCATAACATACGTTTCAAAATAAGTGCAGAAGTAGAAGAAAAAAGTAATTGAGGAGAAAAATTACGTTTGAATTTATTTAACCGAGCTTGACAGTCATACCAGGGTCACAGAAAAATTATGTTTGAATTGTTTAACGGGGCTTGACAGAGTCAAGCCAGAGCTCGAAAGTGTGCTTTTTCGCACCCACGGTGCGTCAAGGCGAAGGCCTTTTCGCACACGTGGTGCGTCTGAGCAGACGCTCTTTCGCACTCACAGCCATGCCTGCGACGAAGTGGTGCCAGGTGCTATATCAGCGTGCCCGCACCCGCCGCTCCAAAGGTTTGGTGGCACTGGATTTCTTCGCAGTGCGAAGCGTCCGTGCTCTACCTCGCCCTCGGAACCGCGGTGCACGGCACAGCTTCAAGGCACCGGCACTCTTCTTCGTCCCGTTTCAAAGACCGCTCGCTTCCGGGGTGCGACATAGTCGCTACGCGCCGAGCTTGCAGGCGTGGCTGGGGAACCCTACGGGTCTACCAAGCTCAATTGCAACATCTCGTACGGGCGAAGAAGCTGAAGCTGTCTCTGCGGTGGAATAATTGAAATATTATTCGCTGTGATATATAAAGGGTATTGATGTGCAATCGTACTGTGTGAGAAACGCACTGCCACTTAAATTTCCAGTATATATATTAATGAATATTCATGCAATATGAAAATTAATATTACTCACTGATTATTTATCAAAAATAAATAATAAATAATTATTCAATTTCTTATAATATTAAAATGTAATAAAGGGCAAATTAATTTAATATTTTTATATAAAAATTTAACTCTTGAATATAATATAAATTTCTCTTTCTCTCTCTCTCTCTATCTATCTATCTATGTATATATATATATATATATATATATATATATATATATATATATATATATATATATACATTTTACGCAGATTATTTGTGCAAATAATTTATTAATATTCGGGGGGAGGGGGGTGCTGTAAATTCTAAAACAACGCCTTTAATTTAAGGAAAAAATTATCATTGTGTTTAAAATTTCCAATTTTTGAATATTTTTGCTGGCTACGTTATATATATATATATACATATATATATATATATATATATATATATATATATATATATATATATATATATATATATATATATATATAAAACGTGGTGAGTCAATCTATTTTTTTAATGATAATGAATTTAAACATGTTGTTGCTCTCAATTTTTTTTTAAAATAGGTCGCCGATTGTATGAATAAATAAAATTAAAGAAAGGTGTAGGTTATTAAAAATTTCCAGAAACCAAACATTTGATTTTTTTAGTACTCTTCGCAGTTAAATTCCTCTAAACCTGTTTTTTTTTTCAAAGTAAAATAATGTTTTAATATGCAAATCAATTACATCGTCAAAAAATTTCCTACTATTTATTTTACATTTCCGTGCTTGTGAAATCTAAATAATAGAATAATTGAATGATTGCTTCTTAATATAAAGAAAAATGAAAGGATATATACTAAGTGTGAAAAGAAGTTACAATTCATGCCATAAATTGACATTAATAATAAGAAATTATTTCTAAACGCATATCACCTCTTTTATCCATAACATATTTAATAATGGTAAGTCGAAAATTTTCAACTGAATTTTTTTCGACAATTTACACACATTACGCAACAGTCAATTAGTATTAACAGAGAAATGTGGGCGTTGAACATATTTTCAATAGATGTTTAAAAGATATCGTTGTCTGATTCTTTGCAATTCCCATCGCGGAACAAGTAGACAACAGACACCGTCTGCGTTGCCAATTACTCAGACCTGGGTACAATTATTTTCAAGCTCGGTATAACGTGTAGGTTGTATGAAAAATACGTTGGCGTTAGAGCGTTTCAGTATTTATTGTTGGTGACGTGTTCTCGTCAAGAGCACAGGTACAAACAAACCACACTTCGACGAAAATATATGTCTTAAGATCATTATTACACACGTGTTTCGTTGTTTCCTTATAAACACGCTTTTAATGTGTGTTGTTCTTACTAAAAATCACTCTTTCGTTTTTAATTTAACCAACGTATCTAATTAAGTTGATATTATTGACGAGTCATTTTGTTCATCTGATACTTAATTTATTTTTGTTTTAAATATAATATTCTTACATTGTTATTCTTACAAAGTTACTGATATTAATTTGGGAAAATTTTTCCACATGTGTATAATTGTGATTATAATGTCAATGCTGTAATTTTATATATAAAGCGATTCAAATGTTTGTTGCAGTTATTTCTAGACAAATGTATATATATATATATATATATATATATATATATATATATAATTATATATATATATATATATATATATATATATATATATAAATGTTCCGTAAAATTTAAAAAAATGTACAAAAAACGTGTAGAGATTTTGTATTAAATTATTATTAACGATGACACCGAAAGCTGCGCGAAAAACTATGATATTAATATTATAACAACTCGCGTGTGAGTGCGCTAACGCGCGTCTCTGTATCAAGTGCTAGAGACACGAAGATCATTTAACTTGAGCTGAAAGCAGGACGCACACCCTTAAGAAAGGGAGCGATAGGCACAACTTCGAGCATAAATGGTAATAGCATTTTACAGGCAAGTCAGCTCGGGGTGCGAGTGAAACACGCTGCCCACGACCCTCTCATTATCATAGCCAGGTCTCTCAGACCGGAAGAACCCTCATCACGACGGCAGTGGCTTCGGCCGCTTAAAGCGGTACCACGGTTTAGACGGGTCATAATTGACGACGGTATTAGTCAGGACGCTCTGGACTGTCTCGGTTCTACCGTACAAAACACGAGTTTGACAACCCACAAACTCGTGGAGTACAATGATCCGGAGATCGCTGTGCAGAATACCGTTCCTCGCTAAATAGTGCGCAAAAATTTGTTCTGGAGTATCTGCAATCGTTTGAAGTTCGCTGGCGCCAAAGTCCATGCTGGAGCCGCGTACGTCATTATCGGCTGAATAAAGCTAGTATAAGCTTATACACAGGGATAACTGCAACTGACGGTTGAGTAACGGGTACAGTATGCTTAATTGTCCGGTGCTCTTGCCGAGCACGGTGTCGACATGGCTACAAAACATCAGCCCGGTATCAATTGTGACGCCGAGATATTTAGCTTCACAATCAGGGACCCAATTGATGGTCGTGTCGTTGAAGTGTCAATCGGGAGGATCACACTTTTTGATAAATAAAAGCGCCTCACACTTCGTAGCGTTAACACTCATTCGCTAAACACCGTAGTATTCGGCAAGATCATCGAGATGACACTGAGGAGGTGCGTAGAGCACTCCTATTTTCAACGATTATGCGACAATGGCGGTGTCATCCGCGTAAAGTGCAGAAGTCTGTCCCCTCGGCTCTGGTCTCGAACCTCGCACACGAATCAGTAACACGCGTCACAACGCGTTTGCACAACGTAACGATGTCAGTTATCATGATACTAATATCATAAATTTTCGTCTAACTTTCGGTGTCATCGTTAATAATAATTTAATACAAAATGTATAGTTTCATTACGCGTGGTGTTATATTAGTGTGGGTAACGATACCAAATGCTGTAACGCGGGTTCGCGCTCAGTACACCGCAACCGTTCAACCGATTCGCATCGGATTAAAAGTGTTTCACAGCCAAAGGACTTCGGAACGTAAAAATGCCATTTGCTAAAATCCGTTCATTAGATTAAAAGTTACGATCTTGCAAGTGTGAACATCGACTTTCAGGTTGGGTCAGCATTAAACGGTGAATATCTCGAAAACTTCTTAACGTACGATAAAAACTAAGATATCTGCGGATAAATCGTTGAAAAGTCTGTAAGAAGAGCCCACATTCATTTTTGTTAATTTTTAAAAATTTTCAGAAATGAAGCTATCAAATTTGTTAACATCTCCAAAATTCAAAATGCCCAGAAAAACTGTCGCGGAATGTGTAAGAAACCATAAAAAACGTAAAGCGGTGGAAGAGCGAAGACCACAGTGTTCGAAAAAAATTGCATTGACCCTGTCTGGACAGATGAAATTGTATTTTTTAAGCAACCTAAAACATTTTCACTTCTCTAATCCGATGTAATTTTACGTAAACCGCTGCGGTCGTGTACATACACAATCTACATTTTTTTTAAAATTTTACGAAATATATATATATATATATATATATATATATATAGATAGATAAATACATTAACACATTTTTGGAAATGTATCTTTTCTGCAATGGAAAAATATATATTTCTTTACATATATATATATATATATATATATATATATATATATATATATATATATATATACCAGGGGTACCTGCCACCTACTCGCTACGCTTGTCGTCTATACCCGAGGGGATTTTTCCCCCTGGATTATATTTCCAACAGGATAACGATTCGAAGCACACCGCTTACAATGTGTGCCAGTGAATCATTTATAAAAGGATACTTTTGGAATAATGGAGCAAAATAACGCCTGAACAAACACAAAATTTAGTTAAATCTATGCCAAAATTACTTCTAGCTGTAATTACTGCTAATGGAACCCCCAAAATATATTAATTTGAAAATTAAATTACATTTTGATGGTTATCTATCATTTGTTTGAATGCTTTTACGTTGTTTGAATATTTTTGCGTTGCTTTTGTTTGTTTGTCGGAAAAGTGTATTAATGAAAAGTAAATTTTTAATTATAAGTGAAACAAAGAGTGATAATTCTAAAACAACACCTTTAATTTAAAGAGAAAACTAGTATTTTGTTTAAAATTTCCAACTGTCTGAATACCTTTGATGGTCACTGTATTTATTTGTATATATATATATATATATATATATATATATATATATATATATATATATATATATGTATGTATATATACTGACTACTTCAGTGTAATCCAAAAGAAACCATATTGATATTGGAGAATATTGCTGTATGTAGTGGTTGTTGCCATAATATATTATTGTAATATATAGTGGCTAATTTATAAATTTTAGTGGGGATGTTACAAAACAATTATATGACTGTTAATTTTTGTGAAGTTCAACTTAACAAAAATGTTTCTGACGGTAATATAACAATATATTTTTTAACAAAAATAATTACTGTTTATGACCTTCAAATTCATATACATTTTTTAATTTAGGTGGTTTTAAGTGGGCCAGAACTGATGCATAACTAATGCTTAACTTTTGTACAAGCTCTCGAATTGTTGTTGCGTGGTTTTGATTTAACTAACGTCTTGAGTTGGTCGTTATGAACTAAAGGAAGTCGCGACCTTATTCATCTTCAAAGATCTCGTCCCCAGCACTAATCTTTTAGAACCGTCTTTGCACCGTACGTTCTTTAACAGTACCCACACCAAAAGCATCATTTAGTTTACGAACAGTTTCTGCTGCTTTACCACACGTATTGAACTCATACAAAAAATTGCTCTTATTTGATTCTTTTCCATCTTTAATTCAATAGCCCAATTTGAAGTAAAATTTATATTAAAACCAAAGTTGATGAAAATTTACTTTAAAATAATATTAACATGAACACGATGACACGACACTTCATTGAAAAAATAAGGGCAGAATTCAGAAAACAAAAACCGCAATTATTTTCCCAACAATCTAATACAAACAGGTTGTCAAGTTTAGCGCAATGTTTTATAGTTCTAACAAGTGCTCACAATCTTGAATCGCGTAAATAGTATGTGTTACGCCAATTTGGTAAAATATGTTTGTTATCATCTCTTTGACAATAATTGTGAGCAAAGTGTGAGAAATTTACAGTAATGCAGACTAAAAAAGTAAGGTTAGAGTTCAGAAAACAAAAAGCACAATTATTTTCCTAGCAACCATATATATATATATATATATATATATATATATATATATATATATATATATATATATATATATATATATGAGCACTGAATTAATTTTTATACCTAATATATAGCAAATTCTGTCTAAATGCATCGTTTTTTGATAAATTATATTCATAGTAAAATACTGATCAAATTTTTTAAATTAATCATAAATCACTCTATCATAACAGACGAAATATATCAGCCGTTCTTAGGTAAAATTATATTATTAAATTTATTAGTTCAAATCTCTGATTTACTCTATACGTGAGTTTTATACAACTTTGGAAAGAACTAATTTAATTCCAAAAAATATTTTTAATTCTTTTCATTGCGATGATTAATTGCTCATTTGGATTTTGGAAATAGATATTATTGGGCCTACTGAAAGCGATTTGTACAATTGATTTCATTTCTACCATACAAAGTATATGTTTATTATTTTGACATTTATTATTTTAACAAATGATATTTCCAGCTCAGTTAAAAAATCTTGATGATTGATTGAGTTAAGCACTCACAGTCAATTTGAAAAGTATGGATATTAATTTGTATTTATTATTTTATTACCCGAAAAATAAAAACAAACTTGCGGAAAAATATGCTGCGCGTCAGTTTATAGATTTAATCAATTTTATTATAACTTATAAGTAATAATAATTGTTTATAATTTACAAGCGATTCTTTTTTTGATAAAAAATATGATTTGATTGAAATTGATAGATAAACACTGCTTGTATGGTGTAAATGATTTATATTTTATATTATATTATATATATATATATATATATATATATATATATATATAAATATATATTTAAAAAAATCAATTTTAGAATATAAGGTTACTAAACTTTTCGAATATGTATGCTAGTATATATTAAAGATATTGACTTTATGATATATAAATTTTACTTGTTATTTAATTCAATAAACACAACAGGCATGAATCAAATTTGATTCTCTTTAAAACACAGTACAGTTCTCACATAATGTCTAAAATATTCAATAATTTAAAAATATCTAGATATTTAATTTAATAAATATCTAGATATACTATATATATATATATATATATATATATATATATATAAATATTCAATAAATTAAAAATTAAAGTCTATGTTATTAATATTTTATTACAAAACAGTTGTATCACTGTGGTTAAATTCACTTTCACAAGATACTATTTTGCCAAGAAACTTAGATGAGAGTAAATTTTAATTTTCAATGTAGGTAAAATTCCAGACATCTATAATCGGGACAACCATCCAAAACGTTAACAATTATGTGGGTAATTACAGCCACGGATGCCAATAGCTCGTTGCAGCCACTCGGCTCCAACAGTTGTGTAATAGATACTAGACCATAGTATTTATTTGTACTTAATTTTTTTTCCAGATGTTTTTAATATTTTTAATTTCTTTAAAACCATTTGATATTAAATCTTAATAAATGAATTACAAGAATATATTTTTTATTGTGCTATGATCTATTAGACATCGAATGTAATTCATTTAAAATATAACTTACCTCTGGTGCCATATAATCAGGCGTACCGCAGAATGTATCGGCCGTACGATCCAAATAAATTTGCAGTTTGCACATTCCGAAGTCAGCGATCCTTACATGACCGTCGAAATCGAGCAAAATGTTGTCCAGTTTTAAATCTCTGCAAAGATAAAACAAGAAATGTAAAAAAAATCCATTAATTTTTAGATACCTGAGCCCATGAGTCTATGCCCGACACTCATAATTCAGGTCTCTGAAGACCCGACTAGTGACCTTACATTTACATTACATTTTAGAGAATAGCCATGAAAGCGATCATTGAGGACAATTAGGCTGTATGGCGAGTGTTCCATATATATACATTTAACAGTAATGAGTTCACAACTTTCAAAGTTTAAACTATTATCTGATAATTGAAAAGTGATGGCAGACAATCACTTCTAATGTTATATTTTTATTCATCAATGAAAACTAATGTATATATATATATATATATATATATATATATATATATATATATATATACATATATATATATATATATATACATATATATATATATATATATATATATATATATATATATATATATATATATATATATACTATAATATGAAAATGAAGTAAGTATTGATATAAGTATTTATTTATACTTATATGAGTACAGATTTTATTTTCAATTGAAAAGTCAAAATAGTAACATCCACAATAATTCTAAAACGATTTGGTGTCTGGCGTTCTGCCACGACGAATACATTTCAAGTGATTTACTTGTGTGAAATTCCGAGTCACAGTACATGTATTGACTGATCATAAGTTATTTATATATTATTTATAGCTTAAGTCTACAGCAAACGAAGAAATAAATTAAATTTTGAAAAATAATAACCGAATTAAACGATGACAGTATTTACTAAATAATAGTATATTTCCTTATGTACTGTGAAAAATTAGTTTTGGAACATATTTTTATTTCATTTTGGAAATTATAAGCTCAATCATATATGCTCATCATATATATATATATATATATATATATATATATATATATACCTGATTAACTTAAAATAAAAATTCAGACTTCTGCATATTAGTGCTCTAACAATGATGACACAAATTATGTATCAAAATCTACATGGACAATAAATAATCGAAATTGATCAATAACCTATTATAGAATATTTTTTTCAAAAAATTGTTTGTGGTTTGCAATGGAGTCAATTCTGAGCCGTTTGTGAGGAAATGATTCACTTGTAAAAGTGAATTTAGCCAAAGTGCCAAAATATATCTTGTAATGAATAAATTAAATTATTTTATATTTTCAAGTAAAAAAACCTAACAGAAGCATGAGAAATATAATTAGTACAGTTATGAAAGAATTTATATTTGTACATACCTATACACAATTCCTTTTTTATGTAAGAATTTCAAACCCGAAATTATTTCTGCGCCGTAGAATCTTGCCCTCGGTTCTGGGAAGCGACCTGATTGTTGAATATGAAACATTAAATCGCCGCCATTCAGGTACTCCATAACAAAGAAGAGATGTGACTGAAAAGAAGTTATAATAATATATTTACTACTTATTAATATATATATATATATATATATATATATATATATATATATATAACTTATATTTATATATAACTATATTATATATATATATATATATATATATATATATATATATATATATATTATAACATAAATTTTATGTAAGTCGAATTTGTAAATTACGTAAGTGTAACTTCATAAGAAACTGCAATATTTATTATTATTATATGTATGTATATTATTTACAGTATTGTGCAAAATAGAAGCAACAACTTCTACTTAAACATTTAAGTGTATTATCGTTCCTTCCAATTAGTTTACATTGATATTAATAATTTATATTAATGATATGCATACTTATACATATATTGATGAAACGAAAACAAATTATGAATTTTCAAAAATAATAATAATTCATTAATATTAAAAAAATTGCACCAAATATAAGTAAATGCAATGTAGTACTTTGTATAAAAGTACATATATTTAATAACCTCAACACATATACGTGGCATAGATGAAATGAAATTTAAAATGTTGGTTTCAAGGATCTTTTCCAATTCATTTTTTAATGCTCAAACAGTTCCCGCTTGTTTTCGAAGCGTTCGCCTGCAATTCGGTGTTTGAGAATCATAAAGAGATTTTCAATGAGATTCAAGTCTGGTGATTGTGCCGGCCAATCCAGTACTTGAACCACATTGTATTTTAACCAATCCTGTACCAACTTCGATGTGTGTTTCGGGTCATTATCGTGTTGAAGCACTCATCGAAGCGGCATATTCCACTCAGCATGAGAAATCATTTGTGTTTCTAAAATGTTTTTATATGCGAAACGATCCACTATACCCTCAATTTCGTAAAAAGAACCAACACCAAAGACTGAAAAACATGTACAAACAATCACGTTGCCGCCTCCATGCTTAGCGGCGATTGTTTTGAAAAGTCACAGATCAGCTAAAAAGCAACTGTTGGGAAGAAAACATTTACAGAAAAGGTTTGTATTTTTAAAGAAATCACATCTTCCTTAAAGACCTCAATTCAAAGCATAATATATCAATTGAACTACTTGTTTCAATCGAATAAGTTGTAAGTTTCGAGATTTATTATGTAACTGCGAATTTAGGTATGTCGCGTGTTGCGTAACTCGGGGTGTTAATGTATATTTCAGGCTGATAGTTATTTAAAATACGAAGGGCAGCTAAAAGTTTTGCACACGAGATCATAACTTTCGAAAGAGAAAGTGTAGCAATACGCATACGAGTTATGTTCCTTGAGTTATCATGTATAATTTTGGGTAATTTCACCAGTCTAGCTTAGTGGATGCTACGCAATGAGGAAGAAGGGGTGCGTGTAACACAGTACGCGCGCCAGAAGTGAAACTTCGTTGCCGTCGTTTGCAATGTAAAGAGTTTTAAGAGCATGGTATCATACATGGTAAGTGAACGGTTTCGTTTGTGTTTATTGATATTTTAATAACCAGTATAGGGAAAAGAACAACAGGTGCAATTTAGTATAAGAGGAAGACGGTAAATATAAAACAATAAGAATTGAATTAGAAAATTTAAAATTTTTTTTTATTATATTTCATCAACTTCCAAATTTTTTTCTGATGAGGATTCAATTGGTACAACTGATACTATGGGCTTATGATAACTGAAATATGACATGTACGTTTTAAATCAGAAAAAAGACAGCATTTATTGTAGTACCCAATTTTGTCGTTGAGATTTTGGGATCTATATTTATACTTAAATTAAGTAGAAAATTAACAAGTGGCGCTGAATCTTCTGACGTGAAACAGGCATTAAAATCGCCACTGAGAATCAATGGTAGTTAATCCTCTCCTCTGAGTGTACGGTAGTAATGAACTGTGTATAAAGTAGATTATATCGTACATTTTTTTGATTCGGAGAAACGTAAATCGCTACAATTACAACTGTTTATCAGCCTTCTAAGTTACACTCAGCAACGCGTAATTCATCCACTGCTGCCACCGTCGCACCAAATAACTGGGATTGCGCAACAGTCATGTCTATGAACGGTGTGATAATGTTAACTAAGCCATCGATCGCGTCTGCCGTCTACGCATGAGCCGTACTCTCTCTCTCTACTCTCCCTCCTTACACGCGTCGTAACATCTTCCGTAACACTTTTTCGTCTCGGCTTTGAAAATTTACTCCCAATGCGGCTAAAGAAGTTTCACTTCATTAAATATAGAACAGAGGACTTCACACCCAGATCCACAGAAAACCCTAAAGAGGAACAATTTTTATGTTCTCTTACATCCTTCATACAGCCCAGATCTGGCACTATCTAACATCTACTTATTTTCAGTACTAAAGAACGATATCAAAGGAAGACATTTTGACTTTGATGAGCAAATTAAGACTGCCATGAGATACGGTGGAAAATAAAAAAATAGATTTCTTCACTAACAGAACGATGAAATTTGTTACACGTTAAAAGATATATATATATATATATATATATATATATATATATATATATATATATTGACAATAGCTGTGATTACGATGAATTAAAGAAATAAATATACCAGTTAAAGTATTTTAAGTATTTTTCTGTCCCATCCTAATCTCTTAAGCCAATTAAAAAATGAAATTCCGTGCAAAATTTTCCAGTGATTTTCGAAAATGTTAACATTTCATATTTCCTTTTAATAACTATACTTAACGACATTAACAAAAAAATAGATAAATATGATACTTCGAGTATCAAACTAGATAATCCGATTATATATTTAATTTTTTGATAAATAAACAATATTAACATAGTATATATTAATTATAATGGTAATTCAATACAAAACTAAAAATGGTAAAACTTAACAAATCCCAAAAAAATACAGGTTTCAATTTGATATCTGTGAAATATAACCTCTAAAAATTGCATCCCTACTGGAAAACCCTCTATATGAATTACAATTTCTTTAGAAAAATGAAAGGGTACTAATTTCAGAAACATTTTTCCTTTTTTACATCTTCAAATTTTTAAAACATAACTTTACATAAATGTTAATGGTGATTATATTGACAATTCATAAGTGTATTGAGGCCATTTAATAATTGAAAATGCCTTTTCTAAAAAAAATTAAAATAGCTTTTTAAATAAAAGCCAGTATCTCACGGTTATTGTTTTTACATTGAAATTTAATAAAATCTGATTACATTTAAAAAATAATTAAATGCATTTAACTAAAATAAATGTATGTATGTCACGATGCGATTTAATTCTTGTTTTTTTGATACATATATCAAGTTTAGATTACGAGAGATGTTCCAGAATATGTTAAAATGACTTTAATTATATCTTAAACGATAAATCACGAAACGTAAGAAAATCTTTAAATACCAAAACTAAATTGTTTTATTTGTTGCCAAATACAAAATATAACAAGTGTCAAACATAAAAATAGAAAATATGCTCATGCATTTCTAAAAAATAAAGGAACATTTATTACATTTGAATGTCATGTTCACTTATTTCAGTCCAAATAATTTAATCAAATATTTTTAATGAGAATTTAACGGAAATTTAATTGTAAAATACGACTTTAAATGTGTGTCTATTTATAAAAATTATTTTATAAATCACTAGGAAACTATGCCTGCTACGCTCGCCGACCTCGAAGGAGGGGGAGGGCTCCTCCCCCGCTCGTTTCGCTTGCATTGCATATATTCGCTTAATATCGTAATATATATATATATATATATATATATATATATATATATATATTTATATACGTTAGTATGCCTATATAATCATTCAAGCTGTTGAATGTTAATGATGTGTTCTCGCAGATATATAACAACGTAGTTGTTTTATAAAGTCGCACATTTCATTGCAAAATATTAACGTCGATCATCGGATCAGTCATTACCTATGCAGCATCTCAAGAATCACAAACAAGACGAATGTAAAAAGACGACAACTCCAGAGCAAAATACTACGTATAGCGCTAAACAAACATTATCGCTTTTCCACAGCTGAACTACACAAAGAAGTGAAGATCAAATATATCTCAACATATAAGTTGACGCAAAAATAATTGCGGTTTTTATCATTTTAAGTTTGGTGTCGATTTTACTAGTTACCGTTTTCTTTTGTTATAGTCATATGATACATCACTATAAACAATGAAATTAGCATTACTGATTTCAGCTTATGTCTATTGTTTTCATTCTTAAGTATTGCTGGATATAACCTCTTAAATTAGTCATGGAAAAAAGCAAATTCGCCTGATTTTTTATATGAGATTAAACTGGAATGTAAAGCAAAAGAACTGCTTGAAATATCAAATTTGTTTCTAGCGAAGAGTCAATTAGTGAACGTACATATCAACATTGGTTCCAAAAATTTCGTAATGGAAACGAAAACCTTGGTGATGAGGAGGGTCGTGGACGTCCTTCAGCTATAGACAGTAATGATTTAAGAGCCATTGTTAAAGCGGATTCACGTAAAACAACTCGGTAGGTGGCAGAAGAACTCAATGTTGATTATTCAACAGTTGTTCGACATTTGAGCCTAAGTTGAAAAATACAAAAGCTGGATAAATGGGTGCCGTATGAATTAAACGAACATCAAGCAATTCGGCAATACGAAGTACGCTCTGTGTTTCTTTTGTATAACAAAAAATGATCCGTTTCTTGATCGCATTGTCACATGTGATGAAAAGTGGATTCTCTACAGCAATCGAAAACGTTCATTACAATGGCTAGATCGAGGAGAAGCATCCAAAACTGTTTCCTAACCCGAAGCTTCATGAAAAAAATATTATTGTCACTGTTTGTTGGTTAGCAATTGGCATTATTTATTATAACCTTTTAAAGCTTGATGAAACAATAACAGAAAAATATTGTCAGAAAATTGGAAAAATGGAAGAGAAGTTGCATTTTTACGGCTAGCAGTAGTCAATAGAACAGGACCAATTCTTCTTCATGATAACACTCGACCACATGTCTCACAAATGACTTTAAAAAAATTAAATGAATTGGGTTATGAAACTTTACCTCACCCACCTTATTCTCCGGATTTGTCTCCGACAGATTATCGTTTTTCAACATTTGAATAATGTCCTACAAGAGAAGGTTTTCAAGCTTCATGTTAAAGCGCTTTCGATGAATTCGTTAATTCCAGGACTTTAGAATTCTATTTTGTAAGAATAAACGCACTTGTTTTCCGTTGGGAGAAATGTGTGCAGGCCAATGGTCTTTATTTTGATTAATAAATATAAGTTTTAACCGATATATGCATTTTTACACTCGATAGTAAAAACCGCAATTATTTTTGCACCAACCTAATATATCGAGAAAATGAGCCAAAAATTTTATGGAAAAGCGCACCAGAGAAATGAACTAGTTAACAAATTACAAGCAGAAAATTTTAAGAGGCTCTGACCTAAATAAAGAACGGCTTTAGAAAAATACTTCCTGTTCAGCACGTTATTTCCAACATTTCATGGTGAAAGTAATAGCTGAGCACTAAAATACATATAATACAACACAAACAAGAAAATAAGAAGAATAATGAAAAATACGAAGAAGAAGAAGAGCAAACAACAAATCAAATAAAAAGAAAGTACGTCAATAACAAGATAACCAGTACCGATCAATCAGCACCACGGACGCTTCGTACATGACCAGTTATAAATTTATAGTGGGAGTGGAGTGGGTTATAAGCACTTTTTTCCAGACTCCAAACTCCTAAACTTGCCCAACACTCATTACCTTAAAAACCCACATACCTTTTAATACCAGTTAAAAATCCAAAGGCTAATATTCCGGAATCCACACTCACTACAATCCGACGCACAGCTCTGCGGCATTGCGGAATACTTCAACACAATAAATTTTTTTTTAAATTTTGATTTGGTTGATAAACGAATGATGTCATTTAGGTATTCTGAAATTTTTTCTTAATAATCAAAAGCAAGATATGACAGAAAGTACCTCAAAATGCAAACACAATAAGAAAAAAGTCAAAGGTCAAAGGGAAATTCCCAAAGTAAAACAAAAAATATGTCAAGATTACAAAGAATATAACCACTGTCAGCAATAAATCAAAACCGTTAAGAAATTGTAGTTATAATGATAGAAATACCATAATTTTTCATGGCAACTTCGGGTGTCATCGTTAATAATAATTTAATACAAAACCTTTATACACTATATATATATATATATATATTTTATATATATATATATATATACACATATTACATATATATATATATATATATATATATATATATATATATCACATATATATATATCTATATATATATATATAGATAGATAGATAGATAGATAGATAGATAGATAGATAGATAGATAGATAAATAAATAAATAAATGGATGGTTTCGTGCATACGTTACATTATTAGATTATGTTATTAGAATTTTATTTTTATAATACAACAAAATTTATTCCTGGCATTAATCAGTCTTGCCGATGGAATATTTTTTAATTAATAGAGAGATTTATATATATATATATATATATATATATATATATATATATATACACTTTCATAATTAATCACTATTCACAATACAGAAATACTCTATTAAAATATTTAAAAGTCATACAGTTTTGAAAACGAAAATAAGATTGAAATTATTACAACATTTTATATTTCATTTTATCAATACTAATTAATTAATCATAAGCTTAGGCACTGCTTCGTTCAAAAATAAACTAAAAGTGATAGATAAGGTTCAACGCATCGTAAAAATCTATAATAAACTTCAATATGTTAACGGACTTGACCAAAATACATCTTTAAAGTATAAAATCACTTTTTATACAAATACAACATTCGTTGGTTTCTGTTTATAATTTTTGAAACACTCGTGCATTAGTTCGCCAAAACATTATTAATTTATAAATTGGTGGACATGAGTTCAATTTTAAAATATATTTCAACGAACATATCGGTATGAATTTATATAATATAATTTTTTATTTATAGAAATTCAAACACGTGTACTTAAAATATCTGAATAGATCAAAAACGAACGTTTACATCATTCACAAAAAATATTTTAGAGATATTTCGCTCTACGTTAGAGCTAACATTAGTTCATATTTTATAATAGTTACACATTAGTTGTTATTTTATATAAATACTAGTATATAGCTGATAGAAACTGACGGGAAAATAGAAAGAAAAAACTGTTTTTTTGGTTTTTACAACATAATGTATTTAAGCATAAAAAAATACCTAAGAACGTAACTTAAAGAATTAAACTTGAAACCTATGAGCGGACAAAGAAAACATTTCTCGTCACCATAAATACTCGTCACTTTGTCCTGGGGATAAAGTGACGTGATATGCGGATTTTTATTATTAAGAGAGAATTCCGGTATAGCCATGCTTACAAATGAATTGCGATTAGACACAAAAATCATTGTGTAATCCGAGTACGAAATGTTTTTTGATACTAGGATTAATACAGAATGATTTTATTTAAAATAAAAGAACAATTTACCGTAAATTAAAATTGTTTATTATATTTTAATTTAGCGTATTATAACCAAAAACACAAAATGAATGTCTATTAACAAGACTTCGTACATTAGATTAAGCACGAAGAAAATATAAATATTTTAAAATAAAGAATAATAAGTGAAGAAATACGCAATATAATTTTAACATTGAATTTCATTGCACTTTGTTAAAATTGACAAGAAAAAAACAAAATTGAAAATTAGCTTATGCTGCATCCATTCTAGAAACAGGTTGTCAATTTTAGTCCAATGTTTAATGGTTCTAACATCTACTCACAACTTTGAATCTCGTAAATAGTGTGCGTTACGCTAAAACGAGTTTTATCTCCTTTGACAGAAGTTGTGAGCAAAATGTGAGGCATTTAGAGCAGTCTAGATTATTGTGCCAACTTATTTGTAAAAAAATTAAACTATTAATTAATATTGCTATTAAATTACCGACTTTAATAAATAATAAAAGTTCTTATCATGAATTACAATTATTAATGCGAAAATACACGATTACAAAATATGATATTAAAATAAGTTTCCGAACTACGAGCAGAAACTATTGTACGAAGGTGATTTGAAAAATTTTCGGCCTAATATACAAGTGGTGGGTAATATTTTAAATATTTGTAGCGCATTATAAAGCGATATCTATCTTATACATTACCTCGAATTCTATAATTAAATGTGTCAAGCAGTTTATTGTAAATATCAATTTAAATAAAGCTCTTTTCGTGCCGTTGTTGAAATAGGTAAAGTTAGACATCGTGCAGTGATAAAGTTTTATGTCAAAAAAGGCTTAACGTCAACAGAAATCTTTAATGAGATGAAAAATGAACTAGGTGATAGTGTACCTTCGTATACAACTGTAAAAAAGTAAGCAGCTGAATTTAAATGTGGCCGTGCAAGCTTAGAAGTTAACCCGCGTAGTGGACGTCCGAAAACTGCAAAGACAGTAGAAATCATCGACAAAGTGCACTTTATTATCTTACAGGATCGACGATTGAAGGTGACCGAAATTGCTAAGGTCGTGGGTGTCTCATATGAACGCATATATCACATTCTAACTGAAGAGTTACGTATAAAAAAGGTATCGGAAAGATGGTTGTCATGCTTGTTGACAATTGACAATAAGCGCATTCGATACAAATTCCGCAAGACTGTTCGGATCGATTTAAGACGGATACGGATGACTTTATCGGATGATTTGTGACTACACATGAGACTCGAATTCACCATTACACTCCAGAGTCAAAACAACAATCAAAGAAATGGAAGCATGGTGGTTATTCGCCACCACAAAAAGCAAAATCAGTTTCATCCGCTGGCAAAGGCATGGCTTCAATTTTTTGGGATTCTAAAGGGATCCTGCTAATCAAACGATAACGAGAGAGTATCATGATGAACTTTTGAATCGACTCGATCAAGCATTTCGCGAGAAAAGACCAAGTTTTATCAAAGAAACAAATAATTTTCCATCAGGACAATACACGTCCCCATACAAGTGTTGTATCCATGGCAAAACTCGCTGAATTGAAGTACGACTTGCTGCCCCATCCAGCTTATTCTCCAGATTTGTCCCGCTCAGAAATCCATCTGTTCTCAAAACTTAAAAAATCCTTGGTGATAGACGATTTTCGTCAGATGAAGAACTGAATCGATACCATTTATCATACTTTTTTGATTTTCCAAGCTGTTTTAAGTACACCAGAATTGTTGGATGACTAACTCTTAACTTTTCTGAAAGTTCGCGAATTGTTGGGCATGGTTCTGATTCATATAACTTTTGTGCAAGCTCTAGAATTGTTGTGCATGGTTGTTATTCAACTCATGCCTTCAATTGGGCGTTATGAACCGATGAAGAACGACAGCGACCTTCTTCATCTTCTCCTTCTTCATTCTTCATCATCATCTCTCGTCTCCAGCACGAAATTTTTGGAACCACCATTGCACCGTACTTTCTTTAACAGTAACCACACCAAAAACATCGTTAAGTTTACGAGCAATTTCTGCTGTTTCACCACCCGTTTTTAAAAATTTGCCTCTTTTCCATCTTTAATCCAATAGACCAATTTAAAGCAAAATTAATAATAAAACCATAGTCGATGTTACTAAATTACAGACCGAAAAATGCACTTTAAAATGATATTAACATGAAAATGATGAAATGACACTTTCATTGAAAAAAATAAAGGTTAGAATTTAGAAAACGAAAACCATAATTATTTTCCTACCAAATTATTTAACACATGGATGAGTTTTATCAGGAAAATCGGATTTAATTAGCAGAAGCTAGTATGTGACATATGTGTACGACTCTATATTTACATGAGTTTCTACAATGGCAGATAGAAGTGAATGCCTCAGGGTATTGGTAATCTGCAGCGAATGTGTTATAGTAAAGTCCCAATGTTTCATAATATCGAATTATTAATGTGCCATTCTTTTTCAATCTTTCACGATGGCTTCTTTGCCTTATCGTAGCGAACGGTCAACTGTTATTTGATAAAAATGTAAATTCTTGACAGGAATATTCATGTCAAACAGATCAATGATGATAAAGAGAAATGTTTCGTTCTTTTCAATTTGTTAAATTTGACTAAAACTAAGACTCTGAAGAAATATAGCGCCACATGTGCCGACGATGGATATTTATTCAATACATTTTTTAATTTGTAATGCTACGTGATTTTAATTCTGGAAAATTATTTTAATCAACTGAATGACGAACAGCCAATATTAGGTTATTTCTTATGAGATGGAACAACTTTACATACTTTAAATGAAACATTATGTAAGAGGACATCTTAATAATAAATTGATGGACAAACGACTTTTTTTTCATTTGGGGCACTCGAATTGGCTCTTTATGATTTTTATTTACATTTTCGGAGGACATTCAATGGTTTAAATAATTTTTAAATCGCTGAAAATTAAAGGTTACTAATCCCATATATACATATATATATATATATATATATATATGTTTTCATGAAAAATATCACTCACTTTGCAGACAATTTTTTTTGTTATAAGTAAATTTAGATTGTACCTTATTCAAATCACTATACAAATAAGTATTTGGTCAGGGTATTCAATTGAGTTTGGCTACTCTAGTTGAACCCTTAACAACCCAGCAGTCCGACGGACACATTTTCAAATTGATTTGCATACAGAATCAAAAGTATTTATCTTACTAGGAAATCACTGTATCTATTCCATCCGCTTTGTTTGATATTCAAAATTATCTTACAATAGTTCTTTTAAAAAAATATTGTTTTTTAATATTTTAACAATTTTCGAACAAAAAACTTAACAACCCAAATGTATCATATGTTGACATTATAGTTGTTTTCCAGTGTGTTTCAGGATTGTGTTGTTATACATATATTACTTATTCGATTTTACGAGCCTTAAAATTGAAAACGCATTATTCCAAAATGGATTGATTATAGTGGGTGTACTATGAAAAAAATAAGCGTTTCTAACCAAATAGTACTTGCAATATTGATTACTAACATTTTGGATTTTGTAAAAATATGACATTGGCTTTCTATGTGCTAAGAAAAAACCGTGTTGTTATTTTCATGTCTACTATGCACTATACCAGTGAAGTGGATATGGAAAATAAAAATAAACTGGTATCTGTAATAAATCTATTATAATGCGACGAATGGCGGTGTCAATATTCTCGATCAAATCGTGTCTGAATATATAGTTCGACGCAAAATAAAAAGGTGGCCAATGGCATTTTTTCAAAATACTATTGATGTTGTTGCGGTAGCATTCCTAATTATATGGAGAAATTTATATACTACTTGGAATCAACGAAAGAAATATTCTAAAAGAAAAAAAATTACGAGAAATAGCAACATAACTTAATTGGTAAAGCCGAATGTACAGAGACGAGGAAAGAGAGAGTTAACTAAGTACCACATTGAAGCGATGGAGGATGTTGCAGGTTCAAGTAAACAACAAGCTTCAATTCAATCAACAGATGAATCAGTGGTGAAAAGAGAAAAGTGATGTCATATTTACCCGTCTAAAATTTCTAGAAACTCAAAACAGTGTTGTGATCTATGTAATCTAAATATCTGTTCTGAACATTCAATTAAGAAAAATAATTTGTGTGTATTATACTCCCAAGTAATTAATAATGTTTATGACTTGAAAAATGTAGTAACAATAAATGTGTATCTCGTGATATTCTTCATTGTTCATAGTCCCCATATAATGTTGAGGATTCCAAGTAATGTCAGTTACGGTACAAAAACAATTTCGGTTGTTAAGGGTTAAATAATCTAATGTGCTAAACAAATAATATTGCAATTTAAAAAATAAAAAATAAATGCTTGATCTACTTAAGCACTACCTTAAATATTGTATCAAGACTTGATTAAAATAGTATTAATCATACGGATTCTTTACAAATATTAAATTTTAATCGCAATATTTCAGTATAAATAATATTAATAAACATATGTTGACACATAAAAGAGTACAATCTTACCTCTGTTTGAAACGTGCAAAAGAGATGACAGAGATATGGATGTTTTGTTCCCAGTGCCAATACTTTTCGCTCGATTAACGTGCATTCAACATCATCATCTTCCAAAACTACATCCTTCTTCAGACATTTAACAGCGTAATAATATTCGGTTTCTTTTAATTCGGCCAACAGTACCTGAAAAATAGAATTTAGTTGTAAATAAAACCAATAATGTTTATGTAATGAATGAAATGAATATTCACTGAATATAAAAAAAAAGTAAATGTTTATACAGAACACTGACAAAATTATTATTAATAAATCTTTATTGATCTCTAATGTGTTTATATGCAATTTCAATTTTGTTCCGTCAATTAAGAACACACTGCTTTTATCTTAGAAATGTTCTGTGTTATTCAACTTCAGAAGTGGTACATTTCCTTTATACAATCTTGAATCTGGATTTGAAATATGCACAATAAGGAAGATAATTAAATATAAATATTATTTTTATTTCTTCTTCAGCACGTTATAAAACAGGATATTGAACACTGTTTAAATTATAATTATTTGAATTCAAATTAAAATAAATTTTTTGAACATTTGAATCTGGCTGTAATAAATAATGTAATGATATAGTCTAGTAACTTATAGATTTTTTAATTACTTGATAAAACGAATAGAAATTTAAAAAAATGTTTAATGTTAATCCCGTTCTAAAACAGTAAATACTGGATTGTTAATCATTATAGTACTACGCGAATTGAATGTGTTAGAACATTTCACCACATTTGATTATAAATATACAATATTTTTCTATAATCCATATGCCTAGCTCGGAAAGATCTATTTTGTATATAAAAGAAGTATTTTTATTGTTCTTGACTATAAGTGTGATCATTATGATTTATTCGGTTGATAGAAAAATAATTGCGGTTATGACCTTCAAATTCATACAAATTTTAGCTTTTTTGATTTTTCTAGCTGTTTTAAGTAGTTCAGAAGACTGACATCTAACTTTTGTGCAAGCTCTCGAATTATTGTGTCTAGTTCTACGTCAACTAATGTCTTCAGTTGGTCGTTACGAATTGAAGAAGGACGCCCGCGACCTTCTTCATCTCCAAGGTTGTCGACAAGGTTGTTCATTCAAAGTGTTACAGTTTTCATTTCACTCATCTTCATACTTTGATACTGCAGTATACAATGGACATTAATAAAATCACAGAAGCATGCAATTTCTTTATTTACAAATCTCAGGTAGAAGGAAAATATTTGTGTGAGAAATGCAACAGACCGTTTGGTATCCAATGAAGACCGAGATATTGCACGAACAATAGCTTACCACAAATGACGTTACAGAAACGTGCAGTCTTCTTATCTACAGGGAAATTGGTAATGACCACTCTAATAATTATTCAGTGTTTAACTCTTAGAACACTATAAGCAGATAAACCGGCCTGAAGAAGCATTGCATACACCCATGGCCGGCCGGTGACAATTAATCGCATGGCCGGTATACGGGCCTCTGTAGCTACTACCATCATAACATTATGGCTCGGTATAGCGGCCTGCATATAAAAAAGCAAATTAGTTTATCATTCTAAAGTTGAATACTGGAGAAAAATTGCTTTTTGTTTCTTATAATTTTTTTATTTATACTTATTAATATATTATATGTTCATATTTTATATGTTTATGTATTATATATTTGTATATTTTTATGTTTTCTTGTTTTCTCATCTATTATATTATCTTTTTATGCAATAAATGAATAAATACTATTATGTTGATAGTTTGTCAAATATCACTCAGGAGCCCAGGGTCACGGCCCTAGTAAGATGAGGAGCTTAGGGTTTAAAGGGTTAAAATATAATTTTGGCAATTTTTCAATAGTTAGACTTTTTTCTAATAGTTTGAAAACATTTGTATAAATGTATTTGAAAATTTGTAAATAAATTTCAAATACCAACGATATACTGAAGTTACTAGATATTCAAAAAAATATGTGTCTATACCTTATGTTCTTAAATTCATTTCATCTTCAACCAACTTATAGACTGAACTGTCTAATATATATATATATATATATATATATATATATATATATATATATATATATATATATTTATATATATACAACAATTTTGCACTTATTATATTATAAGATTATTAATAAATATTCACTTATATATAAAATGTATGTAAAATTTGAAATGAATGTTGAAAAACAAGGAATTCGCCGTAAAACAAAAATAAGTTTAATCAATATTTCATCTTAATTTACAATTTCACAAGCTTTGTTTTTTTCTTATAGCGGTGCCAAATTGATGATGGAATAAGTTTCTTTTGCGATTCGTTATTTGATAAATATTTTGAATCTAAAAATAAGTTAAATGTTTTATAAAATTACATATTATATATATATATATATATATATATATATATATATATATATATATATATATATATATATTAGTTAAAAGCAATAAAGAAAATATTATACAGAAAAGAGTTTAAACCTGATACAATTAATTTTTTATTATTTATAGATAATAAGTCGAATGTCTGATAATTTAAAATTAACTTTTCACTGGTTTTAAAAGTAATGATTGCCAATAAAATTTATAAGAATAGAATATAAGATTAGAAATAATGTCTATAAAAAAATTGGATAGCGACCTGATATTTACCTGAAACTAAAATTGTATTCATAAGCACTCTTCATTAAATATTCAAACTTTCATCGCAAAGTTTAATATGTATCTCATTATTAAGTTGACCTCTCAATTACTACAAAATATATTATTATGATTTTTTGAGGTAAACAAAAAATAATGATTTCAAATTGAATATTTACATGCATCTCTCTACAAAACTACCAAAAATGAATTATTTTAATTGTATTGTATGTATGGTAATGGCTGACTTGTCATGTGAATTACTGGTCATTTATGTGCATTTCATTTGTTGGTCATAGAAACACAGATCTAAATTTGAATCCTGCACTAAGTTTATACCTTGAAAAACATTAAAATCACTTTATAATTTACCATAATTAAAGTAAATCACATCGATAATATTATCATTTTTCCGCAGTCATAATTATTCGTTTTTAAACCCCAAGTATCGATATACATTCCGTAAATAATTTCAGTTGCTAAAAAATTTAACTGCGTGGTTAAAAATATAAAGAATATATAAGTATGCTCCCATAAGTACTTATTTTTTTCACTAGCTGCGAAAGTTCAAAATGTATAAAATCGGAATCCGAGTGGTGATCCAGTTCATTTTTTTGGAAGGGAAAAAAACTGCGAAGGAAATCCATGAGAGGATAATTCTTACATTAGGTGGATCTTGTCCTTCATATGAAACCGTTCGACTTTGGATGAATGAATTTAAATATGGAGAGTAAGTAAATTTAAGAATGAGCAGCGAAGATGCATCACGGTCAGGAGTTCCGAAAACAGCTGTCACGCCAGATATCATCGATAAAGTCCACGATAGGATTTTGTCCGGCCGGCAAGTGAAAGTGAGCGAGATAGAAGAAGTAATAGGTATCTCAACTGAATGAAAGCATTTCGTTTTGCTTAATGAATTGCGTACGAAAAAACTTTTTGCAAGATGGGTGTCGCGTTTACTCACTGAAAAGCAAAAATGAGTTCATATGGAACATCAGTCGATTTCTTGGAACTGTTTAAAAGAATCCATCTGATTTCATACAGCATTTTGTGACTATGGGTGCAACACGGATTCACCACTAAACAATAGAATCGAAAACGTAATGAAAACAATGAACTGAATGCAGTGGAACTGCTCCGAACAAGATAAAGACGGTTCACATGGTTGGAAAGAGAATATCGTCAGTTTTATGGGATATGAATGACATTTTCTTGATCGACAATCTTTAGAAAGGAAAAACAGTTACTGGGCAATACTTTTGGAGAAGTCGCAGGCAGCGATCGCGGAAAATCATCCCAGAACTGGCCAAGAAAAGTGTTGTTTTACCATATCAATGCACCGGCTCAATTAAGCATTGTCGGTCAACAAAAAAAGGCCGAATTGAATTTTGAAATCCTTCCGCATCCACTATATTCGTCTGATTTGGTTTTCTCGGAATGTCCATTTGTTCCCAAAATTAATTTTTCTTGGTTGAAAAGTGATTTGGATCGAATGAAGAGGTGTTAGAGGCTGCAAACGACTATTTTAACGACATCGAAAAAACTCACTTCCGAGAGAGAAACGTGAAGCTGAGAAACGTTGACGAGTGTGCGTTGAGTTCGAGAGGATTATGTCGAGAAATAAAATACACTTTAAAACTGAAGCTGTTGTCACTAATATAATCTTTAAGGGGACCCGGTGGTCTAGAATTTTCGAAAAATCGATTTTTTTTCGAAAGTATAGTATCTTAAAAATATACTGTTAAAATTTGATGACGAAATTCAGAGTATTTCAGGATCTACAGCCCATTAGAAGGTCAGGTAGGTAGAAGAATAAGTGGAGCAGTTGAAACTTTAAACGCGTTTATCTCGAAACTACTTTTTTTCGTCTTGCGGGGGCCAGAAAAAAAAACTACTTGACCGATTTGTCTGAAATTTTAATATGTTATTCTGAATAGTTCTACAATAAATATTTTACGGAACTAATAGTTTCCGTAAAATATTTATATTTTTTTTATTAACAAAACATTCAAAAATACTGGTCGTTTTCAAACTTGTACTTTTGACTACGCGCCATTTTGTCAATTTTTTTTTATTCTACTTCCTGCGATAGCTATACTTATACTAATTAAAAATTCGTCAATTGTTTTATTTCAGATCAGAGGGAGAGATAAATCATCATTCACCACGCAATTCCATTTTTTAGAGAGGGAGATTTCAGCATCATTTTTCTAATTTAAAAAAAAATTTTTTTTTGTCTTTATTTTCATTTTTGTGTAGTTTATTAGTAATAAAATAAGTGTAAAAAAATTTGAAAGCATTATTCATTACCCTCATATAGAAAAAAAAATTTTAAAATAGCTTAAATTTTAGGCCGCTAGACCACCGGGTCCCCTTAATAAGACACGATGTACAATGGAATTGTCTTCTTTAAAGAACAGAATTCGCAATAGAACTGTGCCACTGTTCGATATCATCTATATTCTCACACAATCACATTGCATGCACTCTAATGATTATTCTTCAGCTGAATTCTTTTTTGTTACTGTTGATGTGCTCTTGTATAATCTTTGTCAGCTCTTAAGAAAGTATTAAAGATACAATTAGGGACAAAAGTATTCACAAGAGTTGGTTAATTTATTAAGATTATATATATATATATATATATATATATATATATACATTCGCCGATTATACATTATATAATGATTATATTGTTAATTATGTTTTAATTCGTCGTTCTTTTTGTTTATAAACTAGTTTTCAATATAATTTTTTATAGTGAGGTAAGAAATTAACGCTGGTTTTAAAAATTGATTATTTCTTTGTATAAAAAGTAAAATAATATCAAAAATTAATTTTTTTAATGTTTCTTCTTTTACTTTTACTTTTACATTTTCAAGTTAACTTTCACTGCTATATGTTTATACATACATACATATCTATATCTATCTGTCTATATATATATATATATATATATATATATATATATATATATATATATATATATATATATATATATATATATATATATTCAGATATATTCTTTACCAGTTTATCCACTTCATGATAGTTTTAAGCATTCATTATCCTTACATTAATAAAAGTTTTACAATTAATAAATTACTTAACAAAAAATAAAAAAATATTTTAATTTTCTAAAATAAGAAACAAATAAATTTGTTTCCAAATCCTCTTACACAAAATTATATATAACTAACAAGGAAAATAGTTATTTTTTGATTTTGTATCAATTTGTACTGTTAATCATTAACGTTTTAACTGGACATGACGTAAAATCTTGGCAAGTATATATTTAGATTGTAATTTGAATGACGTGTATCCACGTCGTGTGTTTTTAATAGCTGATATGAACAGATAAAATAAATTTTACTGCTTCTTACTTATACATTTAAAATTTAGATGCACAAATGTGAAGAAAGTGAAACACAAGAAAAACCATTTCAGTTGTTTAGATTTTAAACAATTGAAATGTTTTTCAACGAGTGACGCCAGTAAGTCAGCACCAGCACATTTTATTGTCTTTGTTTTATTACATTATTTTGAATATTTGCGATCATTCGTTAGTATATTAACGACTTGATAAACATATAATTGATAAACATATGATTGATTCGGTTTGTTTGAACGCATTTGTACTGTACAAAAGGCATGATGAGAAATTGAAAAAACTAGATTTTCTTTTGAAAGTAGTCGAAAATTATGTTGAGACATATAGAGATAAGAAACAACCTTCATCTTCTAATGCTGGACGGGCGCCCTTGAAGCCTGTGCCATTCAGATTAAGAGAACTTCATTTTGCGGACTACATTTTAAGCGATTCTTCAAAAACGTATGTCGCTTCATTGATTAATATTTTTTTTCATTTATTAACGATTTTTTCATTTATTTTTAATGAACGTAGATAATAAAAAAACAAAAAATATTAACAGTTTCATTTTTTGCGATTAGAACGTCTTTTCTCTTTCTCTATTTTTTTACCATTGTGATTTTTACAATGGGCTTAATGTGGAATTCACCCCAAAAAATGCCTATCAGAAAGGAGACATTCTTAATCATCTTACTGGCTTATTCCCCAGTTAGAGATTAAAATCCAGACGTAAAGAACTGCTGTTCGATCTGCGGTTACTTTATGTATTAAATATTTTAATGTTTAACACTCGAACTACCACACCAGTCAAAATGACTGGTTTTACAATTTTATTTTAAAATTCCTACTTCATGTTACATTTTTTTTCTCGCAACGATATCATGACTTTTCCAGCGATAACTAAGGAAATAGTAAAATGAATTTTATTTTTATTTTTTTTTATTCAAAATCAAAATATTTTTGTATCATGGCTACTTATACCAATACCAGTCAAAATGGCTGCTACCTGTGAAAGTGTAAAGTGTCCTGCAATCTGTTTACCGAACACGAATTAAGCAGTTTACTCGTTTTGTACAACTTCTCACACGTTCTTTGAATTTTTACTGCGTATCATTCAGTGTGATTGTGAAAATTATCAGGAAAATTCCGGATCGATCATGATGGTAATGCAAAACTAATGCAGTCATTCGAAAATATATTTAGTCGTTCATTTGGATCTGGAGACGTAGAATGTGTATTGAAGTTTTTGTTGAATGTTGCATTCATTTTATATAATATAATAAATAATAAAAAAATAATTATATAAATTATAATAAACGACATATTATTTCAATTATTGCGAGATGAGGAAAATGAACAATAGAAATATAAATTTTATGTAATCACTAGTTTTATTTTATTTTTATAAGTCCTGAAAATGGCAAAACGATTGAAGATCTCTGAATTATTGGAAAAACTGAACGATATGCCAATGGAATGCTCTGATATCGAGGATGATGAACTCTATGACAGTGAAGGTGAACCAGAAGAAATTGAAAATGAACTATGCGGTATTCGCGATGACCTTTTGATAGTGAGAATAGTGATGATGAGCTTTTAGACGAAGAAAATGCTCAGGACTTCTCAGAAAGTGATAGTGAATTTGAAAATATTTTGAATTTACGTAAAAGATGTGCTCGAGTGCTTTCAAGTTCTGAAGATGAAAATGAAAATATACTACAAGATCAAATGAAATTGCTGCTGACGGAACCAGTTGGGAAAAAAATACAAGAAGGGTCTAGTCCTGGACGATTACCACTTCAAACAGGATATGCCAAAAAAAATATTATGAAAGGTGAAGTGAGTAGCGCATTTTCTTTACTAATCGGCGACCATATGTTTGAACATATAAGATCTTGCACGGAATTAGAAGCCTTTCGGATTTTGGGTAAAAAATGGACCCTAACGAAAACAAAATTGAAATCTTTCATTGGAATTTTGTATGCGCGGGGAGCATACGAAACAAAAAATTTGAAAGTTTCATATTTATGGAACAAAAAATGGGGTCCTACCTAATAATTTATACTATAAAAATAACTTAACTTTGAAATGAAAATTTATTTTAATTTTTTTTACCAGAGCATATATTCTTTATTATACTTATTATTCTTATTGATGTGTAAGTGATAAAATGTGCCAATCTTCATTTAGCGAACATGGTCTCAAATGGGTTAATATGTAATACCAGAAATGTACTACATAACACGGAATTCCTTTTATGAGAAACTGATAAGTCAATAAAGATAAAAATATTCTATTATTACGAATTTTTTAAAAAAACAGTCTTTTTGACTGGTTTTTGTAGAAATAGCTCTTCGTCCTAACTGTCGGTAGTTCTAGTGTTAACTATATTTCTTACAGATATAAAAACTAAAATCAATACATTAGAGATAGACAGATATTAGAGAACGATAAGTACTGCGAATGGTAAAATTATGAAATATGACTGAAATTGATTTTTCGAATCACTCACCTTTCCGAAACTTCCTTTTCCCAATACTTTGAGGAAGGTGAAATCTTCGATCGCGTACTTCCGAAACCGCGGTATAGTTGTCGCCGGTGGTGTGACACGACCTGACCTTTGGTAGCTGGTATACGTGTGCGATGTAAAAACGGGGTCGTTTATGGCTGCGCTGCTCCCTGCGGGCGGCGTATCAATCGCGAACGCTGGATTGTGTGCCGGCAAACCGGTGGTGGGCGAATCGCGGCTTTCTGACGAAACTGCACACACACAAAATGAAGAATTTATTTTCGACACGACCGAACATTGTGACGTCGAAATCAACGTAAGTAAATGTACAGAAGAGCGCCAGATGTTGCTAATTAATTGTTATGCCGATGCGGCTCATGTAACTTCGTGGCTTTTATACAAGAAAACGTATCGTTCTCTGCATGATATTTTGTTAACATAACACAGTGAGTTCGATATGCAACAGAATGTAAGTCGTTAATAGAAAGTGATTACATATAAGTCTGTTATTTTTGTTATTTTTTTCTGTTATTTTTGTTTTAATTAAATATACTAATCAAGCACGATATGGCTAATTTGCTTTTTTTTAAAAAAACATGATACTGTTTATTTAAAAATTTAAATAAATTTTATAACATCCAAAAATTTCTAAGAATGTTTAAATAAAATGAAAAAAAAGATTTAACATCTTTATTAAATATGTATATAAAATAATGGGTTTGCATTTTTAACCTGCACTCACCTACCGCGTTCATGAGATGAAATAAATATTACAAATTCTATTATTTTCTCTCTTTCAATAAGGTTTTACAAGTTTAATTAATAAAATAAATGATCATATAATAAAGTACTGGCATTATGATTAAAATCACATTCACAAATATAATTCTCATACTCATTCCAAAAACATAATTTGTTTGTGTTAAAATAACTTTCAAATGCCATATTAATGCTTTATATTGCAAAAAACATCATTTTTGTTACAAATTTCTAAATTTTTATTTGCGCTTATAATTATTGATTGGCATATATGAGGATGCTAGAAGAATTTGCGTACAAAAGTATATATCTCTACATTTACATTACAGTACATTTAGGTGTTTATAGAAACGTGGATAACGTAGAGAAAAAATCCGACAAACAATAATCAAATAATATGCATTGGCATGAAAATGTATTCATGTAAATAAACAATAAAAATATGTGTCCCTATTATTGTAAGTTTTACAATATGAGGTCCGGCAAAAAATAGAGATTATGTTATTAAAACTTTATTAATACATTACAGGATTTGAATTTCGGTCTCTTTAAGATAGTCGTCGTTGACCGTAACACATTTTTTACATTCTCACTTTCCACGCTTTGAAATATTTTTAGAAATACTCTTCTCGAGTGCTTTTTAGATGCTATGTCATGGTTCTCTTTATTTTTTCAATTTCGTCAAAACAAGCTTCTTTCAGTAATACTTTTAGTTACTTTTAGTTAGAATACAAAAAAAGCACAACCAGCGATATTTGATGAAAATAACAAATTTGCACAATTATGATTTGATTTTCGGCCAATAGCTGGTGTACTGATTGCTTTGCATGAAAACGACCGTTGTAATTTAACAAGTTCCATGTCGAGTGTGCCATTTTCGGTACACGCCTAAACCTCATTTCTAGATCAAAACGTATTTTTGTCATTGATAGATAAAGTAAAAAAAAAACAATTTTCTGTACGAATATCAATAAAGTAATTTGTTTGGTACGTAGTGCATTTTATAGTTTCATTTATTCTACTAATAAATACATTTTCAGCTCACAAAAAATTAAATATATATAATTTTTACATAATTACCAAACTCTATATCGTATACCGTTATTGGTACACCTGGCCTGGTAATAACACTTGTTGGAAACGGCTTGGCACGAAAAGTGTTAAAAAATCAATTTTTTAATAACCACAGCTTCGTTTTTTTATTGTATTTGTTTCCTTAAAATACTTTTGCATATCCTTTCAGAAGTATTGATTAACCGTTTGCCTCACTAGAAGATATTCATGACAAAGGGTTTATTTATTATCGAGAAACACAACCAACAATGTCTATCATATACAGAACTCAATTGTGTAATTCTCTCGAAGGGAACGAATTTGACGGAAATCATCTTTTTGATAACAGTGCATCTTTTGGACTTATATGTCACGGTATTATATTTATGGTGGTCCACTTATATACATATATATATATATATATATATATATATAAACACAGAAAGAGAGAAAGATTAAAATACAATTTTCTATATTTAAGAATAAAAAATAAATACTATTTAGTATACATTTTGCAAACCAAATCGAAGTGAATGTCTTCCGAGTAACATTGAACTACATAGTTCATAGTTGTGAACATTAAATTCAACCTCGGAATACAATTTCGTAGATAATTAAGGAACTAAAGGCTGATGTTAACAATGCATACCTTGTATTTCAATGAATGCCAACAGTTCTGATGTGATGAAAGTGCTTGTATAATAGCCAAAAAATTATACGAGAATGAGAGTTTTCGAATTACAGTCGACGTTACCTTTTTTGACTGAGTATGCCAGTTGATTATAGCTGTCGACACGCCGATATACCGAGATCCGGGGACGAGATTCATAACGCAAAAGAGTGTAATTTAAAAAAAAAATTCAAGTTATTACTGAATGTGCGTAACATAAGATTTGACCGTTTTATTATTCTACGTGGCATTTCCTAAAGGATGTCGATAACATTGTTCATGTTTAGCAACCGAAGTCATTGGAATTTTTAGATCGATTTATATAGACAGTAGCGAGTGCTTTTATCAACGTGTTTCCGGTATGGTTCACTCTTTTGAATAGATCTCAGGATTGATAAGTAACAATATTCACGATCGAGGGAAAATTGAGATCGATTTATAGAAAATAAGTATTTTTATATAATTATCAAGTGTTATTAAACCTGTATGATAACGTACTTTAAAAAAAAAACGATCTGATCGACTATGCATATATTTGATATATGTAATAATTGTGCGTTCTTCAGTGACTAAATTATCGAACCAGCACCTGTATCAACTTTGTAATTTAAGGGGTTACATACCTCTAGAATTTTCAAAAAATCGATTTTTTATTATTGATTCTTATTCTCTATACTTTTACAAATATTCCAAATTTTTTTCATAAATTCAATTCCATGACAAAGATATAATGATAAATGTAACCGCAGTTGGTGTGATTGGCAAAAGGCAAAAGCCGAAGGATGTGTGAAAACTTATCGGCATAAACCTGCCTTAGCTGAAATAGTGCAGACGGCAATAAAACCTGCGTATGAAGCACTTAAGTGAAGATAATTTATTAGAAAGATGTCTGATCGGATTTTCTCAAAATGCAAATAAAAGCCTTGATTAAAAAATTTGGAAAATTGCTCTTAAATGTACATCATGTAGTTGTAAAAATTACTGAAATTGCAACAAATGTAACAGCCGCTATAATCGATGATGGAGCTGAAACTGTTTACAAATATTAGAATTACTTGGAGTAAAAATTGGACATGAGGTATATACTTATACTGAAAGAGAAGACGCCAACCGATTAAAAAAAAACTATGATTGTGCGACTCAAGCAATCAAAGAAGCACGGACAACTAACAAATTACAAAAAACAATGAAAAAAAAACACGCTAAAATTCAGGAGAAAGAAAGTATATCGTATGAAACCAGAATGGGAGATTAAGCGAAAGTTGACAAGGACTGTACCCTATTCATGAAATTTTTACATGGACAACTTTAAACGCGTTTTTCTCATATCTTCGTTTTTCTACATTGTCTGCACGGTAACTCAGACAATTTTAATATTTTTCGATACACTTTTTTTAAATCTTCAAAATACCTTTTTCTATCAAATGTTGAACCATTTTTTCAATATTTTGTTTAATAAATTTTTTATAAACAATTAAAGACCGAAATTTTCCATGAAAAAAAATAGTTTACTTTAGACGTCATAACCTGTTTATTTTTTTGAAATTAGAAAATTTGGCTCAACATGTGATTATGACAACCTTACTTTACGAGAGTCTTCATTACCTTGACAACAAAAGAAGATATCATGCAGATAGTGAGGCATATTTTGTTTCATTTCTTACAATATACCCGCTAAAAAATTTCTGAAAACATTGATTTTCATCCCGGCTGGAGGTATGAAACCTCTTAAAAGTATTTATATAATAGATTGAGAAATATAATTCAAAAGGCACACAACACATATTTATATCTTGATTAAACTAAATGACCACTTGTTGAGAAAGATAAATGTCCCACACATCAAATTATCCAATTTTTCATTACGCATCCGTTATAAGTCATTAAAATCGTTTTCCGCGTTGAAAAATTACATATTAATAGCGAACATGTTTGGCTGGATTTGTTTATACGGTTATTTAAACGTATGGAATTCATTTCGTAGAAGCAATGACATCGAATGTTTTCGTCATTTCAATTTAAAAATAAAATCGTATATTTTTATCTTCCTCACGGAAATGAAGTTATTTATCATATGTGTTATAAATTGCAGCGTGCAGTTTCATTACGAAATAAAATGTTAAGAGTTCTTTGACCAACATTTTCAAAAATAGATTACATATTTTTTATACTGAAACATTTAAATATTTTACACTACTTATATTTATGTTTTCATAGTATATTATTTCATTTAGGAATATTTTTAACACTGTCTATATGAAAGTAAGAATTATAAACATGAATTATTGATATCGTACGTATTGTTATTTTGTTTTATATATTTTAAATAAGGATACTGAATACCTCATTGCTTTTGTAATATTACTATTAGTTTAAAATATACAGTAATTTTATTCAGAATATTCAATTTTGCACACAATTTACAGACCTATCTGATCGTACGGCAAATATATTTATAATAAACAATTATTCATTAGTTTAAGAAACATTTACATTAAACATTTTTTAAAAAATGTATCTTCTTACCAAATGTCTATCGATAAGTGAAAAAATATTAGGTTTGTAGAAAAATAATTGCAGTTTATTCAAAGCGCTTTCGATGAAATCGTTAATTCCAGGACTCCAGAATTCTATCTTGTAATAAACAAACTTGTTTCCCGTTGGGAGAAATGTGTACGGGCCAATGATCTGTATTTTGATTAATAAATATAATTTTTAACTGATATATTCGTCTTTATACTCGATACGTAAAAACGTCAAATATTTTTACACCAACCTAATAGAAATAAAATAAGTAAATCACTAATCCTTAGAACAATACTTTCAGCAAATTAGAATTTCAATCCATTAAATTAGAAACTAATAAGTATGTTCGGGATTCCCTTGATTTCGTATTTCGCGCTAGTTTCAACCCGAGTTAATTTTTCTCTCCCCTTCTTGATACCTTCAAGCGAGGTGGACATACTCGTTCTCTCTATCGTGTTCTCATTTCGCTGGATCGAGTAGGTAAATGGGAGTGCGAGAGAAAGAACGAGTCATTATTACACAACCGAACATTTTCTCACTCGCGAGACTTTACAAACCGTTTTTGGACTAGTTGTTAAATAATTATTAAAACAATGCATGGTGATTGTCTTCTCATGGCCAGTAAAAATGTTTTATTGTTATCGCCTGATTATAATCTTAAAAGTCAGTAATTATTGAAAATATATATATACAGTGGCCATCAAAATTATCCAAACAGTTATATTCTCTTTAAATTAAAGGAATTGTTTTAGAATTATCACTATTTTGTGTTACTTAAACCCATTATGTTTCACTTATATTTACAATTTTAATTTTTCATTAATAAACTTTTCCATGAAACTAAAAAACATGCAACGCGAAAATATTCAAACAAATAATAAATAACCATCAAAATGTAATGTAATTTTTAAATTAATATTTTGTAGTGTATCCAATAGCATTCATTATAGCTGGAAGTGTTTTTGGCAGAGATTTAATTAAACTTTATGTTTGGTCAAGTGTTATTTTACTCCATTTTTCCAAAAGTATCATTTTTAGCTGTTCTTTATTAGAAAATCAATTATATAACATTATGAATAAAATAAAAAACTAAGTGCAATTGGGGAAATTATGGAAAGAATACGTCATACTGTTTATAGTATAATTAAGCGTTATAAGACGGAAAAAGAAACTAGAAAATAAAATTCGTAACGGTCGACCAAGGAAACAACACCCAAACAAGAAAGAAAAATTCCGCATGAAGTGAACCAAAATCCCAGAATCATCATCAAGAATTAATGCTTTGAAGCTAACTGCAATTATCAATACCACTAGTAATAATTGTGCAAGTGTCGATACAATAAAAAAAATGATTCACTTAATCGGATATCGAGCTCGAGTTGCTAGAAGAAAACCTGCACTAAGCGAATAAATCAAGAAAAAATGTCTGGAGTTTGCAAAAGAGTACTTAATTTTAATTATAAATTTTTTAGATAACGTTATTTTCTCCAACGAGATTAAGTTCAACATTTGTGGGACGAATGATCGTACTCTAGTATGGAGAAAACCTTGAAAAGAACTCAATCCTAAAAATCTTCAAAGAACTGTTAAATTCGATGGAGGAGGTGCGTGGTTGCATGCACTAATGGTGCTTGGTTGCATGCTGACCAAAGGTCCAGGTAACTTAGTAATAATTGATGGGATAATGGACTCAATGATGTGTTTAAAAATATTAAAAAATAATTTGAAAGAAAGTGTAATAAATATAAGAATAGATCAGAGTTACTTTTTCCAACAAGATAACGATCCGAAGCGCATCGCTTCCAATGTGCGCCAGTGGATCATTTATAATTGCCCACATGTACTGCAAACTCCTCCTCGATCGCCATACATGAACCTAACAGAAAATGGTTGGGCTCTTATGGAAGAGCGTATGAGCAAACAAAACGTTTTCAATAAAGAACAGCTAAAAATGATACTTTTGGAATAATGGAGCGAAATAACACCAGAAAAAATACAAAATTTAGTTAAATCTATGTAAAACCAACTTCTAGTTGTAATTAATGCTAATGGAAACCCTACCAAATATTAATTAAAAAATTACATTACATTTTGATGGTTATTTATTATTTGTTTGAATTCTTTTACGTTGCATATTTTTTAGTTTCCTGAAAAAATGTATTTATGAAAATTAAATTTGTAATCATGAGTGAAGCATAGTAGGTTTGAGTAAAATGAAATAGTGAAAACTCTAAAACAATGCATTTAATTTAAAGAGAAAATCAGCATTTTGTTTAAAATTGCCAACTGTTTGAATACTTTTACTAGACACTGTATATAAAACTAACAAAATGTATAACGGTACGAAGTTGTTTTTTTTTTTTTTTTTGTAAATGGCATATATACTGCAGTTGTATGTTTCCTTTTCAAATTGAATAAATTATGTTACCGTTTAAAATTATGTTAATCGCGAACAAATATGTGAATGTACTCTTATAAGTCTGGATCAGAGTTCAATGTGAGACACACGTCGAAGTGATTCATCGTTCGACATTTTTACTTTGTAACAACTTGTGATCCGTTCAGTATGTATAATTCACATCGAACAAAGTATTTAAAAAGTAATTTATATATTTCAATAACAATTCACATAATTTATGCGTATAAGTACTACACATGTGTTTTTGTAAATATTTTATACGAAAGTTTCAAAATAACTTCAACCAACTTCAATTTAAGAACGCTTTTCAATTCTGTGAAATTTTTGAAAGATCAAATCAAACACAATACATCAAAAAATCACAAAAATAAAAAAGACAAAGAGTTAAGGAGGAATATTATTACTTGTAATAAAATAATACAATAAATTTCCGTGAAAATCATTTACGAAAGTTATTAATAAATTGTTACCTTTTCTTACTGACGACAGTGCTTCGACAATCAATTTCTGATTGACACCACATAAATTGGCAGTCAATTTTTCACATTTCTTATGGCAGTTGACGTCACAATCTGTTCGAAAAACAAAGATATAATGCATGCTATTAAATAATTCTCCTGTAGAGCCAGAGTAAACGATAACTAATTCTGTGTACATCGAAACAGTGAACTTCAACCAATTTGTTTACAGAAAAAGATTTTTTTTTAATTTAACAATATTTTATAAAATTATAATTATTATTTATAAATCTACTATAAGTATACTAACGAAAATCAGAACATAACGTATGATTTCATTAACAGTACTTTTTTATATATTATACATACAAAGATTTTCAGTCCTTGAAGTCTAGACATATTTGGCTAAATGCCAATATTTCATTTTTCAACATTTTCAAAAAAAAGAAACAAGATTTGAAATATGACAAAAATAAATGGACATTAAACACAAGTCATTCTTAAATCATATTTGTATCTTTTACTAAAAAAATATCTATATTTTATTTAATTTTCAAACAAGAATTCATAATATTAATTTAAAATAAATTAAAAAATCGTTGTATTCGTTTCAATAAAAGCGTTACTGTTGTTAACATTGCGTAAAAAATATGTATAACCTTCATTGAAAATCTGTATGTTTCCATTTATACATTTTTAGACTTCTTCAGTTAAAGTCTTTGAACATATTTATCCGAGTGTCTGTTCTCGTGAAAGAATTTAATGTAAAATCAATATACCTACGATAATATACGGTACAAAAAGTATAACTTTCTGTGTGATTCTTTCAAGTTTTGGCCGAAAACATTTTTGTACGCCTCAGTAAAATAAACGCAACTAGAATTTCTATAATAAACATGTCCACCGGATACTGTTCTCTGATTTGATATTTTTTTTCATTTTATATTCGTAATAACTGTTACAAAATATAGTATGTACCAGATACTGTATTAATATATAAAAATATACTCATAATTTATACTCTTAGGTTGGCAAAAAAATAATCACGAGATTTGTTTTCTGAATTCCAACATTATTTTTTTTAAATAAAAGTATCATTTTATCGTATTCATGTTAATATCATTTTAAGGTGCATTTTCTGTCTGTATTTTGGTAACATCGACTTTGGTTTTATTATTGATTTTGTTCTAATTTAGCCATTGAATTAAAGATGGAAAAGAAGCAAATAAGAGAAATCTTTGTATGAGTTCAAAATGAATGGTAAAGCAGCAGAAACTGTTCGTAAACTAAACGATGCCTTTGGTGCCAGTACTGTAATGGTGGTTCCAAAAATTTCGTGTTGGGGACGAGAGTCTTGAAGATGAAGAAGGTTGCGGACGTCCTTCAGTTCATAACGACTAACTGAAAGCGTTATTTGAATCAGAACCATGCCCTACAATTCGAGAACTTACAGAGAAGTTAGGAATTAGTCATCCAATTGTTCTGGATCACTTAAAATAGCAAGGAAAATCAAAAAAGCTTGATGAATGGGCACAACACGAACTGAACGAAAATTAAAAAATTGCCATTACGAAGTTTTTTATACGCTTCTCTTACGTAACAGAAACGTTCCATTTCTCGATCGTATTGTAACATGAGACAAAAAATTGATTCTTTACTACAACAGAAAGCGGCCTGAGCAATATTTGGACAAAAGTGGAACCGAAATGCTTTTCAAGAAACCGAAATTATACCATAAAAAAATTATGGTGACAGCTTGGCGGTTTGTGCTCGGTAATTAAGAATCAATAATCAACTATAATTTTTCGAATCCTGGCAAAATCATTACAGCTGAGAGTTATTGTCAACAAATCGACAAAACACACTAAGAGCTGCGACGTCTGGTTTCTGCATTGGTCAATCGAAAAGATCCAATCCTGCTGCACGACGATGCACTGCCACACGTCACACGATTGGACCTCCAAAAGTTAAATGAATTGGTCTATGAAAAATTGTCTCATACACCATACTCACCAGATATCTCAACAACATATTATCAGTTGTTTAAGTATTTCGACAACTTTTTTCAAGGTCAGCAACCAAGCTACTGCCGAAAGTGCATTTCGAGATTTTTTAACCCCAGAACTCCGGAATTTTACACCACCGGAAGAAATAAACTTTTAATTAATTGGCAAAAATGTCGATTCTAATGGTGCTTATTTCTATTAATAAAATTAATTATCATCTGAGAAAAATGTATACCAATTTAAAAGTGATAAACCGCAATTATTTTTTTACCAACTTAATATATTAAAGGAGAATGAATAAAAGTATATATATATATATATATATATATATATATATATATATATATATATATATATATATATATATATGTATATATATATATATATATATATATATATATATATATATCATCATAATCATCATCATCTTCAGTCTCTGTTAATCCACTGCTGGATAAAGGCCTCTTCCATGATTTTCCATTTTGTTTGATTCAGTGCCTCTCTTTTCCACAGATTTCCAAGAAAGTTTTTAATATCCTTATCCCATCTGTTCATTGGCCTCTTTCTGGGTCTTTTCATATTCCTTGGTTCCCAGTCAATAATTTCTCTTGTCCATCGGTTGTCTTCTCTTCTTGCGATATGTACCGCCCATTTCCATTTCAGACTCTTTACTCTTCTTATTATATCTGTGACTCCTGTTTGTTTTCGTATCCATTCTATTCTCTTTCTATCTCTTCTTGTTATTCCCAACATGCATCTTTCCATACTTCGTACATATTATATATATATATATATATATATATATATATATATATATATATATAATATGTATACATATATATATATGTATACATATATATATATGTATACATATATATATATATATATATATATATATATATATATATATATATATATATATATATATATATATAATATGTATACAGCAGTGTTTGTATAATATATTCAATTATTCTTGCTAACTTAAAAGTTGTTAATTGTAATAAAACGGTTAACTAACATTTTATATTTTCCTTTAATAAATTATATAAAAAATATATTGCATTATTTTTTCCCAAAAAATTAAAACGGAGACTTCAATTCTTATTCAATATTTCAGAAAATTATCTTTAATGAAGTATGCCATACTTTATAAATTCAGATTCGAGTTCATTGGTTATTATCCTCTTTTTTATTGATCTTTAAATTATACAGTTTCTGTTTGGCTTACAAATTATCATCGTTATAAAAAAATAAAAACGTAAATATTTATTTTCGTGCCTTGATTTAAAATATTTTAATGATCATGCTGAAATAATTGAATACACAACGTCTTCTAAGAATAGTTTAAAATATCTTAATTAAGTTCCGGTACAAAAATACATTTTTGTTTTTTCAACATAAGTAATATGCGTTAATGATCTTATGTAAGTACAAGTAGATCAACCTTTTTACATTTTTTTAATCTTCTATTCGAAATGTTTGGAGTAAAATTATCAGACCATATTTTTATGTTTATGGTTTTTGTCAACAGTATACATCATTTTCAGTGGCGTAACTACAATGCCTTGGGCCTCCGGGCAAAAACGCACTTGCCATCTAGCCGAAATAGTTGTATATTTATTATCCATTAAATAAAATGATTGATATGCGAATGCAAAAATACTAAGATTTAATAGTTCAAATAAATGTAGGTCTCATGTATTAAGAAATTGTTGTAAACTAATTCAATCGTTTCCATTGAAACGCGTTGGAAAATCAGCTGTCAAATATCCCATATTATTTCATTTTTGTTTTTTTTTTTGATATGCATGTTAAAGATTTTAAAACTTATCGCCGGTGTCCCCAGTTACGCCACATATCACTTTTTAAATTTTTCAGACAATTCTTGAATTAAAACAAAACCAGAATTGACACCACTTATCATATATTCACTTTATGTAACATTGGATTACAGTAATGGTTTGAAACAAAAGTTCGTAGCGTTCTTGTTGATAAATTGCAGGCGTATATATGAACTAAAACTAATTCATTAACATAAAAACTATTTTATTGAATATCCAGCATCTACACAACCGAACGTATCGAGAGTGACTATCGCACTAACAAGAGACGTCGGCACAACAATTATATTTTAATTGTTGTCATAATAAAATAATCAATGCTAGCAACTAACTAACAATCACAGGAGACAGTGTTAATAACTGTTAAGATATACAGTTAACATTTAAATGTTTTACTATAACAATTTTCCAATAATGTCATTATTAATTGCAGTTCCGAGCACAACTCGATTATATGACATGACTCCATATGTGTTGTTTTGACAGCTGATATTTTAAAGATTTTCTCTCTGCTATTTTTGTGTAATTTTGCGAATTTAGGTCTGTTAAATTTTAAATTGAAAATGGAAGAATATAAGATGCATTTTCGTCATTTGATGTTGTTTCATTTCCGGAGAGGAAAAAGCACTGCAGAGACAGCAAAAAAGATATGTACCATTTATGGAAAAGGTGGAATAGCTGACAGTACTGTTCGAAAGTGGTTCACTCGGTTCAAAGATGGAAAATTTGACCTAGAGGATCGAAAGCGTTCCAGTAGGCCTACAGTTATTAATAATGATAAAGTTTCAACACTTATTGAAAATAACCAACGTTATACGATATGGAACATCGTAGAGATACTGTAGATGTCTCATACGAGTGTTGTGAGGCATTTAGAGACACTTGGATAAGTGAATCGCTACGAAGTTTGGGTACCTCATAATTTAACTGAATGAAATTGAATGGAACGCATTTCCGTTAGTGATTTACTCCTTAAAAGAAATCAAAACGACCCGTTCCTGAAACGATTAATTGCAGTTGATGAAAAATGGATCTTCTACAATATTGTGAATAGAAAAACGTTTTAAGGAAAATGAAATGAGGCTCTGTTAGCCACTCGAGAAGTGGGTCTTCACCCGAAGAAGGTGATGTTGTGTATCTGCTGGGATTGAAAGGATGTTGTGTATTAAAACTTCTCCCAAATAATCAGACGATAAATTTGGAGAAGTATTGTGCTCAAATGGACTAATTAAAGGCGACAATCGATCAAAAGCGTCCATAATTGGCCAATCGGAATGGTATCGTTTTTTACTAGGACAACGCTGGACCTCACGTTTCTCTGCAAACCCGGAAGAAACTGGTACAGTTTGGCTGGGACGTCCTATCTCACCAACCATCTTCCCATGATCTTGCGACTTCAGATTACCATTTGTTCCAGTCCCTACAGAATGTCCTTAATGGAAAAAACTTCACTTCCATGGAAGCCTGCAGAAACTACCTGGATAAATTCATCGGTCAGAAAGATGCCAAGTACTGGGAGGACGGAATTATGAAACTACGTGAAAGATGGCGAAAGATAGTGGATCAAAATGTCACTTATGTATTAGAATAAATATATGTACAAATAAATAAACATTGCCTTTGAATTTAACCTTAAAAACGCTATGAACTTTTGTTCTAACCCAATAATATATTTAAATCTAATAAATTTCGGTGTTTTCTTAAACAATATATATGTATATATTAAAATTTTGTATATTCCTTTAGATAAAAAATACACTCCAAACCACATTTAGTTTATCTTGTTTCAAAATTAAAACTAGATACCTGATACTAGTTTTGAAATTAATTAGACATCGATTAAGTAAATCAGACAATTTCATTTTCGTCACACAAACTCTCAAACATGTATTATATTCACTCTTCCATTATTTACTAATTTCAGAGTAACATTAAATTGATTTTACACTGAATGTAATGAAAAAAATATACAACAAGTCAAAATTTACTGCCTTACATTACTGTGACATTTTATGAGCAACAGAATTCATCTCATTACTACTATCTGACAAATTTTGCATATTAATAATTCCAGAGTACGAACGAACAACTCTTGTCTTCCGTTCTATCGTCTTTAATAATTTTAGAAAATTTTAATGGAAATTTTTGTAGGAGTGACGTTTATATAAATGACATTGATAGTAATTTAAGATTACATAAAAATACATTTTCATGGTCATGTTTATATTTACATAGTATACACTAGCGCGATTTTAAAATCAGTCACTAAAAATAATTCGTACGCGTATGGCAGCTGTACAGAGTGTACAGCTTTACAGATGAATTATAATTACTACGATGAATGAAATGATTAACGCAATAGGAGTAATTTATATATCACTCCGAAGTGAAGTGTGTCATTGACGACATTGTATAAAATAACCACATAAACGAAAATATAATAAAATAACTCCCTCATCGAATAATTAATTGCATTAATAAAATGAATGATGTGATAATAAACGCAGAAATTAAGTCTCTTCTCGTACATACAAATGATTAAATATGGCCATTACGTCCGTTGTTATTTATACACATTTATAAAGTACGTATGGAAAAGATAAAACTTTTTGAATTTTAAATTTTACACATAAACAAGTTATGGTAAGCTATAAAGCATTTTTCAATGAGGACGGACTTTTTTAGGAGGTTATATTTCACAGATGTCAAACTGAAAGCTGTATTTGTTTGACACATTTTAGGTTTTGACATTAGTATTTTTAGTTATGGCTTCGTATGCAGCAAAAAAACTCATTGAAACAATACAATTGTATTATGAAAATGTTCGTTCTATAAAAAATGCATTTTGTAAATTATGTGATATTTATTCTCGACACATTCGTTCTGAGTCAACAATTCTTCGATTAGTAAGTAAATTTGAAGAGAATGGATCGGTTAAAGATAAAGAAACACCAAAACATGTTTATAATGCTCGTTCTGAAGGAAACTGAAAATGTATCGGAAGAGGCAGGAGTGTCAATTTTGCGACGTGCACAGCAATTGAGTCTTTCACAGACGAACGAATGGCGTATTTTGCATAACGATTTATTGCTGAAGGCTTATAAGGTTCGATTAAAATAAAAATTGAAGCCAGCAGACCATTCAGTGTGTCAAATATTTGTTAATTGCATACTGGAAAAACAACACTTTTTTTCTGAAAAAGTCACATTTAGCGATGAGGCTCATTTCGAACTCTCTGGCTACGTTAACAAGCAAAACCGCCGAATTTGGGGTGAATAAAGTCTGAGGGTGATCGCTACTAACTACAAAATTAAATAAAAATTCATATCCAATCTGAGAAGAAAGTAAATCATTCTATATCTCTTTAATGATATCAGAGAAATAATATGCTTCTGTAAACATTTTTCAATTTTGTGACTTTAAATCTACCATACACTTCCTTTATATAACATGTCCATATATATATATATATATATATATATATATATATATATATATATATATATATGATATAGTTATTTTCGCAAATACCCCGGAAGAGTTGCAAAAGAGGATAGAAGAACTAAACGATGCCAGTCAAAAAATCGGCCTCAACATGAATCATACAAAGACAAAAGTATTGTTCAATACGTTTGTATGTCCGAAGAAAATTGAAATAAAAGGAATGGAAATAGAAGAAGTTACGAAATATGTCTATCTAGGCCAGCATATCAACAGAGATGGATCATTCACTGAAGAAGTAAATAGGAGAATAAAAATGGGATGGAGCTCTTTCGGACGAAACGCCTCGATATTTAAATCAACAATCCCACTCTGTTTAAAGAAAAAAGTATTCGATCAGTGTATACTACCGGTCCTTACCTACGGCAGCGAAACATGGGTGCTTAACGCCAAAATAGTTCAAAGACTCCAAACAACACAACGAAGTATGGAAAGATGCGTGTTGGGAATAACAAGAAGAGATAGAAAGAGAATAGAATGGATACGAAAACAAACAGGAGTCACAGATATAATAACAAGAGTAAAGAGTCTGAAATGGAAATCGGCGGAACATATCGCACGAAGAGAAGACAACCGATGGACAAGAGAAATTATTGACTGGGAACCAAGGAATATGAAAAGACCCAGAAAGAGACTAATGAACAGATGGGATAAGGATATTAAAAACTTTCTTGGAAAACTGTGGAAAAGAGAGGCACTGAATCGAACAAAATGGAAAATCATGGAAGAGGCCTTTATCCAGCAGTGGATTAACAGGGGCTGAAGAAGATGATGATGATAATATATATATATATATATATATATATATATATATATATATATATATATTCTCTATCAATAACGTAATAGGATAAATTATTTCACTCAGATCTTAGCCGTAACAATAATTACATCTTGATAATAAATGTCATAATTTTTGATAATACATTGCCAGATAAATGTATTTACGGTTGTATTAACTACAAAAATAGAACAAAGTTATATTTCCAATTATTTACGAAATCAATTCATAAATCAATATATTCCACAAACATCTAATGTTTTGAAATGTGCACCTATATATTTGCCACATGACCGTGCCAAAATATCACGACGCTCAATACAGTCAATTTAAAAAAAGACATGATTCACACAAACGTCCATTCTAATGGATCACATGTATTACATTAAATATTCCATGTTCGGTTTTATAAATCATCTTTTTCCAAAAACAGTTTGTAATATTTTAAATATTGAATGAAAATTATGATTAATAATTTTAAAATTAAGATTATATGAGTAATAATCAATTATTGATTAGAATAAAATTTAGTCTGGTTTATTGAAATGAAAATTCATTTATTCATTTTTTTTTAAAAGCATATATATATATATATATATATATATATATGTATCAAAAAATAATGATTTTTTAATCACAAATATTTTTTAAGAAAAAACTCCGGATAAATGTCAACAAATTATTTTTAAATAATCAAAAAACTACAATTAAATATTTTTTTACATATTCGTTACTAACGTTTAGTTGACTTTACATTTAAGAAATGTTCATTTTTCGCAAACACTAAAATAATATTAAACTCCTAAAACTAGAGAAACTGATAAAATCAAAAAAGTATAATTGGAACATTCGTTTGTAATTTCGTTGCCAAATAAAATTAAAACATTTTTTTTCCAAATTTCGAAGATAACAGTCCGCTCATTTAATTTTTAAAAGTAATAATCTTTCACAAATATATTGTTTCAATAGGCCATCTTTTTTTACAAACAAAGTATGCAACAACTGCTTATTATTTATATTGATTTGGCTTATGCATGTTCTGATAGTGATTCCAGAGTCAGTCATTTTCAGAGTACAGAGGTACAAAAAGCTGCTTAATTGTGTTGTATAAATTGCGTTAGATAAGTTTTCAGATTCATATCTGTTTGTATCATTACATTAAACTACTGTTCTTACTTACTTGTTCTGTCAGTTGTAGTGTAGTATAAGATATAAGAACAAATTTCCACAACTGAATAGATATAAATTAATTCAGACTCATTAAGTTAATGTCTATACCAAAGCCAAAAACACACAATTACACAATGCAGGTTTAAAACGCGCGCTAAGCTTGATAATAGTTCTGATTGGAATGTAAATGCTTATAAATGAAATAAAATGAGAGATCATATACTTTTAAGCTGATGATAGAATTGAATATTATTATATTTAATTAATTTGTATATAAAAATTAGAACTTTTCATTCATTCCATAGAACATAAAAAGATTTTTGACCATAAATGCCATTATTGACAACTGATCATTTTTAACTATTTTTTATTCATATTTGAATTGTGATTCCATCCTCTGAAAAGCGATCTGTACTTTATAAGCAATGATAAAAATTCATCAATCAACTATTAAAACATTTTTGATTCAACATTTTTTTTATGTTCTGTAAGATGAATGAAAAATTAATAAGTAATAATGAATTTACCAGCAGTGTGAAAACTATATTTTGACATAAAGAAATTTAGTTTTGTAAAGTCATCTTGAATGTGATAAGAAATTAATTCAAATAAAAGACTAAATAATATCGGGTGGGTAGGAAAATAATTGTGGTTTTTGTTTTCTGAATTCTAAACTTAATTTTTCAATGAAAGTGTCATTTCAACTCGTTCATGTTGATATCATTTTAAAGTACATTTTTCGGTCCGTAAATTGGTAATATTGGCTTTGGTCTTATTATTAATTTTTCTTCAAATTGGGCTATTGAATGAAAGATGGAAAAGAATTAAGAAGAGACTTCAGAACGGATGGTAAAGCAGTAGAAACTGCTCATAAACTAAACTATGCTTTTGGTGTGGGTACTGTGAAGGGATGTACGGTGTAATGGTGGTTACAAAAATTTCGTGCTAGGGACGAGTGTCTTGAAGATGAAGAAGATCACGAGCGTCCTTCTTTAGTTCAGAACGAGCAACTTAAGGCATTAATTGAATCAGAACCACGTACAACAATTCTAGAGCTTGCAAAAAAATTAGGCGTTAGTCATCCAAGAGTTCTGGACAACTTAAAACAGCTGGGAAAATGAAAAAAGTTTGTCAAATGGGTACCACACGAACTGAAAGAAATCCAATAAACCGTAATTATTATTCTACCAACCTAATATAAACAAGAATACAGTTGTTCATTCTAATATTTGTATTTATATAAAACATTATTATATTAATTCCACTTATAATAATAATAAGTTATGAATTAATTATTTTTTGACAAATATTATATAAAATATAAGTCTATTCCATTTTACAAAAAGTTTAGTAAATGCAAAGGAAAAAAAAAACATCATCGAAATATTTTAATATTTTCTTTTATTGAATTATTTGATATTCATTTTAAAAAGTTATGAGAAGATTCCAAAAATAATGAGAAGTTGATGAACATTTGTAACGTTTCTCTTACATCTAATGCCACATGTAAATTCTGAAATCTATTCTTTGTATCATTTAAGAGAAATTATCGTTTGGGAATTTAATACGTTTAAACGCGTTATGAAGAAACGTCATACTGTCGAATACAAAAGAAAATATTTTAAAAAACTAGGAATTCGTTTAACATTTCTATATTTAATTTACGAATGGAAGAAAGCTTGTGTAAAATTTAATTAAGATTTTCTGTACGTTTCTAGCATTATATAGATATTAATTAAACAGATATTACTTCATAAAAAAATTTGACTTGTTCCGCAGTTCACGAGTGGCTGTGAATTATCTACTATAAAAATGTGACAACATTAAAGTTAACTGATAGCGAAAGAATTAAAAAGTTCTATATTTTTAAACAAAAGTACATAGATTTCTATTACACATGTAACTTAATCTTTCTCGCTCTCACACTTTTTTATATTATCTTCTAACTCATTTTTCAGACAATATGCATGTACTTAGTACTCTCAAGATAATGGCGTCGCCATCGAAATCTGCACAAGCAACAATAAAAAATGGACAATAAGAATTTATTAAATTTTTTTGTAATTTGTGGTTTGACAGAAAAATGTATTAGTGAAATTATTAATTAACTTTTTATTAATTTTTATTAATGGAAACTGCTGGGACGTTTTTCATTAATTAATAATAAAAAGAATCTGCATGTTCATAGATTATTCACGATAGACAAACAATATATATATATATATATATATATATATATATATATATATATATATATATATATGAACTTCATTTATAACTCATATGCTTCGTACTCGGCATATAACAAATACGAGGATAGTGCCAAATAGTTTCGGCCTATCATGTTTGTGTATGAGCAAGCATGGCGAATCTGCGCAGTGTGATAGAGTCATGTCTTAGTAGCGTTTAATAATCGATTTGAGATTACAACTCAATCAGTCATACAAGTGTCACAAGTAATTAAAATTGAGTATCGCAGAGTAATAGTTTTTGACAGAAGAAGGAGTCGCACCACGCCAAATAAAACAATAATTAGATGGCGTGTACGGGGAAAAACCAATCATACTCTATGGTAAACGAATGGGTTAAGAGATTTCGAATTTGAGAAGAGACACTAAAAGATAAATCGGATCCTGGTTGCCCTATGGAAGTGCTCACAAACGCACTTTTTGTGGAACTTGTTGAAAACCTGATGCTTAGTGACCGAAGCTTAAAAGTGAGAGAATTATCAACAATGTCCGAACTTTCACAAAAAAAACCGTCCGAAAAAATTTCCACTACAATTTAGGTATGAATAAGTTCAATGTAAGGTGAGTACCTAAACTTTTGTCGGTCGTTCATCGTCAGCATCGAGTAGCCTGCGCACAGACATTTGTAGAGCTTTGTGAGTCAGATCCAAATGCACTAATCGAGTCCAATGTAACTAAATGAAACAATGCTCTTTTACTATGATCTTCTGCCTAAAAGTGCAACCATGGAATGCCGGAGAGTATAAATCATCCCTAAGAAAAGCGTAGTTGCTTCAATCCACAAAAAACATCACGGTCACAATTATTTGAGATTGAAAGGGATGAATAAACTACGCTTTTCTTAGGGATAATTCATGCTCTCCGCCATTCCATGGTTTCACTTTTAGGCAGAGGATCATAGTAAAAGAGCATTGTTTCATTTTCTGTTCATTAATAGATTTCAAGGAGCGAAATACATGTTAATAACCCATATTATGCAACATTGTTGCAAACAATGCGGGATAATATTCACAAAAAATTTCGTGTAAAATTAAAAAAAGGAGTTCGCTTCTTGCATGACAATGCAGTGCACACAGCTACTGTCTCTCAAGCCACTTTTCGCGAATGTGGCTTCCAAGTACTTGATAACCCACCCTACAGTCCAGAGACATAGTCCCAAACAATTATTATATTTTTGGTAATTTGAAAAATGATTCATGTGGACAGCGTTTTAATGGTGACGATGGGCTGAAAACTGCGATAACTGACCAGTTCATCACGAAAACGGAAGATTATTTTTATAACAATATAGTATTTCTAATTAGACGTTGCAAAAATGTATTCAAGTTAAAGGGGATTATAAAGAAAAATACAAAAATCTAAAATCTTTTTTTATTTACATTCCTTCATTTTTAAGACGTGAATATTTGGTGCTACCCTCGAAAACTACTATAATAACGCTTCACCCATTGTTAAAATTACTGTTATGGCCACTTTATGAGTAATAAGAGTTAACATATATTTATATTTAATAATAAATATACTAATAATCCTTCAATGTGGCACTAATGTAAATTTCTGTTAACACAATTAGATGAAAAATACTTATTGCAAATTATATAATGAAATATAAACACTCGAACGTATATATGCGCGCTACAAAAACTTTATAAGTAAATGAAGTGTGACTCTTTGTTGATAAACATGTTACGAAAACATATCATTACCTGTTACGCACGACGTATAAAAAAGATCTGCGGAATAAGGCGTGGGTCGTAAATATTTTGCAGTTGTTCTGAGATGAGTTTAAAATAGTATACGAGATGAAGATAACAAAGCAACGCGAGGCATGTTAAATTTTCTCTTTATCGAACAGCTTAAACGTTGCGCCAAAAGCTGCCATCTTTTCATAGCTACTGTACATTTTATTAAATTATTTTTTTGATTCAACAGATATCGACAGATTCATTTATTATATGTATAATGTTTATTGATGAACGAACTGTAAATAGACAAAAATTCACAGTTCAAAGTATGTTCGCGAGTCTGAAGGTTTTTTTTTTATTTTTTTTTATATCACGAGTTTAGACTATATTTATTTGTGTTTATCATGGTCGGTTTAAAACAGATCGATGTATGGCCTCGGTAATAGATATATACATATACAGATTATTGTACAAAATTTTCCGTAAGAATGCTTACACGAGCAAGGATGTAAAATGAATAAAAAAAACAATATGAACATTTACTCTCTGACGCTTCATTAAGACATACATAACATTATTTTTCTCTCGAAAAGAAAATTACTCTCTCCACTTAATTTAATGTTAAGTCCATTTAATTGTTTTGTTTTTAAATATGTTGACTTATTAAAGAACTGCAAAGTCTTAAATAATTTTACACCTGTACTAAAAACGTTTTCCTTCCGAAATACTCTTCAATTCAACAATTTAAATACTGATATACTCTCAAATATTCTTGATATTCGCTTTGCTTCACTATAGGTTGCCATATATATATATATATATATATATATATATATATATAGAGAGAGAGAGAGAGAGAGAGAGAGAGAATCAGTGCAAAAGTTCGTATACGATTCAATAGGTGGTGTTAAGAGTGCCGCATGGCGGCGCTCGTGATTGAAATGTATTCATGTTATATATCATTTAAAAGGACAGTCACAGCTGTCATTTGAGCATCAGACACATTCGTTTTAATTCGATTTGTGTGTAAGGAAAATTTTTGAAAATGGACAACGAAAAGATACACTTTCGTCACGTTATGTTGTACGAGTTTCGGAAATGAATAACCGTTGACGCAGCAACGGATATTATTCGGGAGGTTTATTTGGACCATGCACCATCACTTCCAACTATGAAGAAATGGTTTACTAAATTTCAACTTGGTTATTTTAACCTCAAAGATCAACTCGGACGGGAGAGGTTTCCGAGACATTCAACATTGATAGATCGACTGCATTTCGGAATTTAAAGAAGCTGGGGTTCACGATGAAGCCAGAGATACGTGGGTGCCGCATTCGGTATATGAAAAAAACAAGTTTGATCGCGTCTATTCGGCAGTTTCTTTGCTTGGACGCCTCAACAGAGAGCCTTTTTTGGACCGGTTGGTAACTAGCGATGAGAAATAAATCCTGTACAATAACTTTAGACGAAGACGAATGTGGAAACAAGCGAACGAAGAGGGAGAACCAGTCGCCAAAGCTGGCTTGCTTCCCATAAAGGCGTTGCTGTGTGTTTGATGGGACTGCAAAAGTGTTGTTTATTTTGAGCTGCTCCCACGGAGCGAAACGATGACTAAGGAGAAGAACTATCAATAAATAACCAAACTGAATGCAGCAATTAAAGACAAGCGTCCGATTTTGGCCAATCGCAAGGGGGTCATCTTCCACAACGAACATAGCTTACAACAAAACTGACTGCAAAAACTGAAGTAGTTGAAATGGGAAATCATATCGCGCCCACCGTATTCTCCAGACATTGCACCTTCGGATTATCGTTTGTTCTGGTTGCTGCAGAACAGTTTAAATGGTAAAATTTTGACAGCCACCGTTAGAGGCTGGCAAAAACCATCTCACCGTCTTCTTTTCCGAAAAACCGCGCAACTTTTACGAACGCGGAGTCCAGCAGCTGCCTGAGCGTTGGGAAATGTTTTCAAAAAACAATAGCGAATTCATAATTGATTAATAAAAGCGTTTTCAACGAAAAATAATCGCCTGGGTTTTAATTTCAAATCGTATACGAACTGTTTTATACTGATTCAATATATACATACATACATACATACATACATCTATATATATATATATATATCTATATATATATATATATATATATATATATATATATATATATATATCTCGTACGTCTCACCATGAATCAGAATGAAAGAATTTAGAATAATAACTATTTTATTTTACTGCGTATAACGTAGAATACAATTTTAACAATGTAGTTAAACCTACTTTAGAAATGAATGTGTCATACAAAATATAAAAAAAAATCTGATCAAAAATGTTAATAAGCGATTATTGATTATTCCTTATAGGTATTTCGATGTCGATTCAGTAATGTTTAGAAAAATCTGCATGGTGTGCCTAAAATATATGCCTTAGAGCGCAAATGCACAAAGAGATCAACCTAGATATGTATTAAATACTAAGGTACAAAAAGATTTTTCTGTAACTTAGTACTCGGAAAGTAATGACATCACCATCGAACTTTTCAATCTCTACAAACCACAGAAAAAAGTCTGATCTAAATATTCGATAAAAAATTATTGAATTTTTTGATTATTGCTTATGCGTATTTCATTTTGTATCATTGTAAGGATGACAGATTGATATAGAAATTTGTATAACCAGCTATCAATGATCAACAATCAATTTTTGAATATTTTGATGAGAAAAATTTTTTGTGTGATTCATGGAGAAAAAATTTATTTGTGAAGTCAATTTAATAACAATACCAAAAATTATTATTATAGCTTAAAAAATAATGCCATGAGTAAATCGTAAATTTTTACTTTATAATAGTGATATATAGATTCAAGAAGGTTTAAGACGGTTTACAAAATGCATTTATTTATATATAGAAAATTTTACAGTGTCGTATTGTTTCAAATGAGGGTATATATATATATATATATATATATATATATATATATATATATATATATATATATCTTTCAATTGCTCCGTCGCTACAGCTAACCAACACGGATGATTCAATTAATTAATTTTCACTATAATTTAACATACAGTGACTTGACACGATTATATTTCTAGCTGTCCGTATGAGCTACATCGTTGGCATCAGCTACACCTTTCGTACATTTGATGCAACGCATGCGGTAGAAGTGTTTATTTAACTGTGAAATATAAGCGCATAAAAAACAATATTCTAATTATAAACACAAATGCGGCAACATTGTTCACATTGTTTACTTGTGCTTTTGTATGTAATCTGAAAAAGTATCGTCGTTTTCAGACGTGCGTCCATAAGTGCATTCATTTTGAAAAGTATTCGTGTGAATACATCATTAATCACTTGTTCACGAAAAGTATAGAAATATTATGGAAAAAAATTAATTGATAATAAAGAAAGACGATCATTTTCTCATTAATCAAAAACTGGAGACTTTCGACTTAAGAAATGTTCAAGTGCTAATTTTACTTTCACACGATTATGCTTTTTTTATTCTTTAACAATTACTGAATAGATTTGAATATATGCTAGTACAATAGAGCTAAATCTAGATAATGTGTTTAATAATAGATGATATCTCAATTTATTTCATTAAATTTTGTATCGTTATATTAGAACGCTAAAGTATAAAAAATAATTTTTCTGTACCTGATGCACATGCAGATATCATTTTCTAAAATAATATTTTAAGGAATCTGTTTTAAACATTTTATTAACATAAACATAAAAATATTATTACGAGACTTGTCTGCAATGATTATTTTGAAAGAAATTGAAAAAGTATTAGTGGATAATGTTATATACACACACACATATATATATATATATATATATATATATATATATATATATATATATGTATATATATATATATATATGTATCCTTTCTTATTCTGATTTAAAATATCATTACATTATAAATTATTATAATACGTTTAATCGAAATAATATTCATTCTGGACAAAAAAGGGTTCTGAATTTATTAAGTAAATTCAAAAAATAAATCTGTTTATGTATTGAAACATTATATATATATATATATATATATATATATATATATATATATATATATATTGAATTTACTTAGTAAATTCAGAACCTTTTTTTGTCGAAAATGAATATATTTTCTGAATATTACTAATGAATATTATTCTGATTAAAAATGTCCTTACATTATAAATTATTATAATACGTTTAATCGAAATAATATTCATTCTCGACAAAAAAAGGTTCCGAATTTACTAAGTAAATTCAAAAAATAAATCTGTTTATGTATTGAAACATTATATATATATATATATATATATATATATATATATATGTATATATGTATATATGTATATATATATATATGTGTATATATATATATATATATGTATATAAAAATATACAAACATATATATATATATAATGTTTCAATACATAAACAGATTTATTTTTTGAACTTAGTAAATTCAGAACCTTTTTTTTGTCAAAAATGAATATTACTTCGATTAAACGTATTGTAATAATTTATAATGTAATGACATTTTAAATCAGAATAAGAAAGGATGAATTAATAGAATCAGTTATGAATCATAAAATATAGATTTAGTCCTCAATCTCTGTTTCTCTACACGATTATCATTGAACACGATCATCAATTTTAGAAACACGGCAATGTTAATAATATAGACAAATATTATTAGTCATAAAAATATAGGAAATATTACAAACTTTAAGAAAATGATTCCGAAATGCATTAGAGCAATATCAGATACTGAAAACAGCTTGATTTATTTATATATATATATATATATATATATATATATATATATATATATATATGTATATATGTATATATATATACATATGTATATATATATATATATATATATATATATATATATATATATATATATATGTATGTATATATATTTGTTCTATAAAATTTCAAAAAATGGATAAAAAAAGTGTACAAAAACACTTTTTTAAAAAATTTATAGAGACTTTGTATTAAATTATTATTAACGATGACACCCACAATCTCATCCGAAGTTACATGAAAAATTATGATATTGGTATCATAACTCCAGTAAATAATAAATATAAAATAAAAATAAAATTTATTGGTTCTAAATGTTATACTGGGCCAAGTTTGGTCGGTTTGTTACATGGGTCTTCTGCGGTGCCCTTACCCTTGCCGGTATTTAACCGATTTTGAGAATTGTGCGTCGTGTGTTGTGTTATTGAAATTTTTATTATTGTCCATGCGAGTTTTCCGGGAAAAATTTTCAAAAAACCGGGGCACAACTTCAATGAAATATGCGATCTTATAAAACATTTACGTCGCAATACACTTGCAAAAGGAACAAACTCACTAGTATTCAACAGCGAGAATGATTATATAGACAAACTATTATAATTTATATAATATGTAAAAATATTACATGTATTTGCTTTTGTTACTAGAGTTTGCCTGCTTTAGTATTGGAAATTGTTATTTCTTTTATCCATTGCGAATATCATATGCTATTCTTTACTCTAATCATTTTTTAATAAATTGTATCACATGAATTACAAGTCTATCATGAATAGCTACTAGACAGAGAGAAAACTGTTGATAAGGAACAATTATTTTTAATTAAAAGTATAAAGAAAAGATATTGTTTGTGTTTAATTAAATTCTATAAATACTTGTATTCAGCATATTATTAAAGAAAATAACTGATAAGAATTTACATTGCTATTAAGGGAAATAGTGTTCTGAAATTACTAATATTTTTTTTATAATAAATATAAAAAAGATACTTTCGAATACACCATTTGGTTAGCCAGTTACGATAAGATTATTTTAATAATTCCAATACTTCTTTATTTTCATGTACAATTGTAAACCTACATTAATCGAACCCGTCAATTCGTATGAACCAATTGTTTTTTTTAATTTGATCTCAATTAATTATTTTAAATTTTCAATTTAATTATTTTGCGGTATATTCTACAAGTAATATTATTTGTCGATCCACTAATGTAAGTAGTATGGTGAGAAAATAGTTACAGCCCTGGTTAATTATCTGACTCCAATCAATAGAAAAGGCTCCCGACTCTGCATGAATGGAGATGGAGACTAGACTGATCGAGTCTGTGGGGAGTAAGGGAGAATTTCTCCGTGCCTACAGTAGCAAGACGCTGTACTATCTCGACCGAACAATGAGAATCTGGCGTCCTCGCGGATCCAGAAAGCCATGAGGAGCGTTCGTCATACAGGGCGAACTACCAGAGAGAAAAGAAAGTGCTAACTTGGAGGCTATGGGGACTAAAGGAAATATCCCCCGTATCCATAGCAGCGAAACCCTGTACCGTTTTTTCCAAACCGTGAAAGTTCGAGTATCGCCACAGTTCTGAAAAATCGTGGGAAGCGTAGGTGTTACAGACCGAACCACTACAGATAGGGAGAGATCACTCAGTAACTTTGAGGACGTTAGTGCCCATAGCAGTGAGGCGCTGTATCGCCTCCACCGAGTGGTGGGAACCTGGTGACTTCACTAGTCCGAGAAGGTGTGAAGAGCGTTTTCCATACAGAACGAACCACCAGGCTTAATGAAAACAACACTGTTAGTAAATATCAAGCTAACACCTTGAGACAAACAGAACGGAAAGATCCTGTCTGTTCGTGAGTGGAAACTCGACTCGCGGCCTCATGCTTTTTATTAGTTTGTTTGATTTGCTGATAGTGATATGTTTCTCGGTAGGCTTGACGTGTTCTTGTCGTATCTTGGGAATTGCACTTTGACCTTGAGGCCTCAGACGACCAACTCCCCGGGTTATATTCTCTCGATGAAGGGGAGGGCCTTAGCGACGCAGACCAAGCGAGCGCTCTCCAGAGCTTACTCGCTCTGTCTCTAGATATGCGTGCGGCATTTATTGTTGTTTAAATTGTTATAATTATTTACATACTGTTAAAACGTCAAGTACTAAATAATTAATAGTATAGTGAGTTAATTTCTATTTAATTGTGGTGTATACTGATTGAAGTCATCACATTATTTATCGCAAATTCATAACAATTTAACACAAAAACTGAAATAACTTGACCCACTCGTGAGATTACAATTAAAACGACTTTTGGGACAAAAATATTTTAGAAAACGCTATTCAGTTTTAAATAAGAACATATTTTACCTAAGTCAATTATTACTGTGTAGTATTATATAATTTTTTATTATAAGGATTAACAAAATATCACTGAACAGAATAAAAACCATTTTTTAATAACTAACGCTACTAGATCTCTATTTTATAAAATATATTTAATATTTGTTACAAAATGTGATCAACATATCACTTTCCTTATTTGATAACAGTGAACTTTTGAGATTAAAAATAATCACAATTGTTTCGATTATTCTGTACATTTTTTATTGTTAAGATTGAATTTCTCGAAAATAATAATTCAAAAAACATTTATACTTATAAAATGATCAGTGGTCTACCTTGATTGCAATGAAATAAAGTGATTATAAATCTTAGGATTCTCAAATGAGGATAACTGTCAAAAGTCAAATTTACTAAAAAATCTTAAAAATGTTTGTAAAAATCGTTCATTTTGTGTCTTTTTAAAATAGAAGAAAAATACAAAGACAAATATAAAAAATGTACATATCATGTACGTACGAAAAACGTGTTTATGTGAAAAAATCATTTGTTTGGACGAAGTTAAAAGGTTTAGTAACGAAACGAAACCGATAATGATCAGTATTTTAAAAAATACATTTTCTTAAAAATATTAATATATATTCAATAGGCAAATTGAAGTGATTTGGTGATAGCTAAAACATGAAATGTAAGTTTGTGATTGTAAAAAGTACATATGCATTTAAAACATCAGAAATTAAAGTTGCATGATTAGTAGCCGATACAGATATAAAATTAAATTTCATTTCCTCACAAACCCCACAATTTTCATCAATAATCTTCATTAATTGCTTGTTGATAAATTTTAACTATTGTTCTTTATATGCATTTTGATGGTGATATCACCATGTTCACACGGCTAGATGTCATCACCTCAAAATGCAGAAATATCTATTTTTTCCTATACCTTAGAACTCTGAAAATGATAGCATTGATATAGGAATGTTTCTCTATGTGTACTTTTCTATACAAATGAATAAAATGTAATGTTTTTTCTTCCGTAAAAGTTACAGCTGACACCATTTTGAAAATACACGACCCACTGACGTCACAAAAATGATTAGTAGAAGTTTTCAAAAATAATTTTTCTCTTTCCACAAATCACATATTTTTTTGTGATCAAAATGTAATTATTGTATTGATCGTTACATCGTCTTTAAATTATTGTTCACGGGTATTTCTGTAGCATTTTCTTTTCCCTCAGAGCACTACAATACAGAAAAATCAGGATTTTTCTATAGCTTAATGGTCTGAATACGATGGAAATACTATTGAAATGCGCATCAGCGATACTCCAAATGATAATAATCAATTATTGAACATTTTTATTCTGAAAAATTATGTTGTTTATTAGGAACTGAAAACACAGTTGTAAAATGAATTTAGCCACAGTATTAAAAAATTATATTCTGGCTCATTTATTTTTAAATTCTTGCATATTTTGTCAAGCGTACGTTATAAATTATGAAGTGGTTTTAAATATCAATGTAGTTCTGCGTTAGGAAAAAATATGATGCAATAAGAATATTATTTATATGTTAATATTACATGATAGATAAATGTTTATCGAATTGTGTTTTTCCATTGAAAAAAATCGCCTCAGTAACATTGACAAGTAAAAAAGTGTTAATCTCATGCAGAGAATTCCATCATTGCATATCTAACCCTGCAAATATTTATTAGCGGGACTTCCTGGCGCCGACGAATCAAAACCCGAATCATTTGATGACGTACTCGTTCGTTTGTCCGCCGCACTTTTCGATAATGCCGCATGCTCGACACTGTCGTCTCTCGAACTGGAATCATCCGAGTCGGTCGAACTGTCTTCGGACGAAGACGTCGACTCGTCGTCAGAGTCACTTTCGTCGGACGAAGTTTCGGGAGACGGGGGTGGAGGGGGACGTCTAGGAGGAGGACGACGCAGATCTCTCGGCGTTGCTAGAAGCATTATAGGTTCAGCAGGCGTATCGTCCTTGAAGAATTTCCTTTTCGGTTTCGGAGGTTCCATTATTGCTAAGTTCATAAGAGCACTGGGTTTGATCGGTAATATTTCAGGTTTTATTTTTATCTCTTCATTCAGTTTCGGTACGATTGTGTCTTGTTTTCGTTCTTGTATGCTATTTTCAGCTGTCTGATCTATTTTCACTTCGTTCGGAATCGTATCGACTTTTTCAGTCGCGACAGTTGATTTTGTATCTTTTTCTTCTGTATCTTTAAAATCCGATTTTATCGGCTCGTTGTCTGCAATTTTATTTTCACTCTCTTCCACTTTATCTTTCTTGTCTAAATCCATGACGCTATCATTTTCAACCATTGTTTCTGTTTCTGATTTGTTTTCTAAAATAAGTTTCGATTCCGTTTTTTGTTTTGTTTCTTTTGCTTCGACATTTTTCTGGACGAGGGCCACCTTTTCAGTTGAATTTTTTTCTTTCGTTTTCTCAACATTCATTTTTTCTGCAACAATTTTTTCTCCTACAACGATATTTTCTTCTTTCACTTCCGTGGTCAGTTTTTTGACATATTTCACGTCAGTGACATTTTGTTCATTTTTCTGACTTATAACCGCTTTTTCTTTTTTCTGATTTATATTCTTAACTTGTATTTTTTGCACGGTGTCTTTTTTGACTGCATCTACTTTTACAATTTTTTCTTTAATTTTAACTAAATCTTTTTTGGTCATATTTTCTTGCAGGTTTTCTTGCTCCTTTTCTGTATGTTCTTTAACTTTTTCTAAAACACTTTCTGAAATGTGATTCACTTTCGGTAGTGATTGATTCGATTCGGCATCAAATGATTTCGATGAATTTTCTCGAGACATGTTTTCGTCGGAAGCTTCGGAAATCGTATCAAGAATGTCTGGAGTTAGCAGAGAACTAGAAATAGGTTTATCTTCAGTCTTAACTTTTTTATCTTTTTGTAAGGATATGCTTTCCGATATTTCTTCATTCTTTTCACTCATTTGCTTCGAAATATTATCCTCTTCCTTCATTAGATTTGTACTCTGTTGTAATTTTTTATTATCTCTCGATAGATTTTTGGAATCTAAACTTATTTTTTTATTTGCTAAAATGGTCGCACTTTCACATGTTTGTGTATCAACTTTTTTTTGCGTCGATAGTTCTGAAACATATTTTTGTACTTTACTTTTATTTTCGGTATTTACAATCTTATTTTTATTTGATTCTTTTAAATTATTTTTGTTCAAAACACCAACAGCGACTTTTTCTTCTTCTTCGAATTTTTTATTCGTCCCTTTTATCGTTTCTTCAGTGATGTGCTTAGTTTCTATTACAGTGTCAGTTACAATTTTCCCTATTTGATTATCATTACTTAATACTGTATCTTGAGTTTGTACTTTATTTGCAGGTTTTGTGATTATTGATGAGACGTTTGAGTCTGCACGATCTTCCTTTCTTACCGTCGTCTCTATTTGCTTAGAATCGAGCGATTGATTTAATTGTCCCTTTACATCGATAACATTTTCAGTAACATTTATCTTCTCTACATCAGGAGTTTCATCGTACGCTTCGTCCGACCAAAACGTTTCTTTTCGTGCTTGAATGGTTCTTTCTTCTATAAATTTTCTTCTATCTTTATAATAAATCGTTTCGCGTTTACCTATCTGTGACCAAAAATCGTCCGTTGAATCTTCTTTACTTTTTTGTTTAACAACTTTCTTCTTCGCTTTAGCATTACCCAATGCTTTCGTTTCATTTACTTGTGGTCTTCCCGTGGATTTGTTATCTATAGTTTTGGGTTTATTTTTTGAGATATCGTTGAGTTTATTTCCAGATGTATCCTTTTTGATCTCTGTTTTCTTAACGACAAGTTCCTCCTCAGTTTTCGTTACATTTGCATTCTGTTTTATTTCAGTCCGTTTATTGGTGTCTTCTTTCTGATTTATAGATTCTATCGTTGTTATTGCAGCAGCGGGCGTTTCGATTGATTTTAAATCTTTTTTCGTTTTAGTGACATTTGGACCCTGTCTCTTTACATCGTCTATTTCAGTCTTAGTTTTTAATACTGTCACAGTGTCTTTATCGGTATTGTCTGTTTTATCCGCTGAAAATTCCTTCTTCATTACTTCAGATACACTTTTTTCGGTCTTCGACGTATTTTCTGAAACTTTAATATTTCGTTTTTCTGTATCGTTGGTATTTTTCTCATTGTCTTTTCTAGCCGACACATAATCTTTAGTTTTGTCTACGTCTACTGTGACATTGAATTTAAACTTTTTCAGTTTCGAAGGGGACGGAGTTTCGATCTTTTCGACTTGAATATCGTCGATAACAAATTTCATTTTCGGTTTAGCATTTTGTATTTCAACTGTTGCAGATATTTTCGCTCTGTTCTTGGGTAACTTTTTATCCTTTTTATTATCGTCGTTGACATGCGAATCTTTCTGTAATATGTCGGTATCATTTTCAACAGCGGTAAGTTCCGAAAGAGTAGATGAAGTCCGTCTAAGATTTTTCAATGTCGGTCGTCGTTGTAATAAACATTTATTTTCCGTTGAGTCGATCACTAATTCGTCAGATGATTTCTTTTTATTGTAAACTTTTTTCTTTTTCTTATCGTTCTCATGACCATCACATAATTCTTGAGTATTTGTTCTGCTTTCCACACGGTTGCTCTTATTTTTTGCTTCCGTTGTATCAGCCATCTTATCCAAATCAACAGCAGGTGCCACATTTTCATTTTTCAGTATGCTATCCAATAACTTTACATGTTCTTGCAGTATTTCGGCAGAGTTTCTTCTGATCTCCTTTAAAATATTCGGCGATGACATTTTTCGGCTTTTTCGATGTGGCGCCATTCGGTTTATAGTAGTTTGCCCAGCGTTCAAATCAGAATCGATACGATCCGAACTTATTGATCTACAAATGTCATGAAAACTTGGACTCTTTTCGACAACCATTTTGCTTTTATTCGATTTTCGTTTAGTTTTATGTTTATTAAGTTTGTTTGGCTCTTCGTCTTGTACGATTTCCATTTTTTCTTCCTGCTCCTTCTTTCCTTTGTCATTAAATTCTTCTTCTTTTTTGTCACTGTCCGCCACATTTTCGGTCGGTTCGATTAGTCTTTTTATTTTATTATCAGAATCTATCAACGGTTTGATTTGTTGTACAGTATCGTCGATCGAAGAAATGCAGTTATTGTTTGGGTCATCCGCTTGTTCGGTATTCTTTTTTGCAAGTGCCGGATTTTCCTTTAAACGCACTGTATGCAATCGAACGACCGTTCTTCCTCTTCTGATCGTACTCCTGAAAGTGTCGTCCACTCTCGGCATAAAAATGGCGTCAGTATCATTTTCCTTCTTTTTTGGTTCGTAAAGTGGCTCTCTATTTTTTTTATCAGCTATCGGTGTATAACTACTCGGCGATGTTTTAAACACGCTACTAACACTTTTGTCTTTGTATTTATCAGTACTTACAATTTTCCTCGGCGACGTAATCGCTGCTCTATCCAGATGTTTTCTGTACCTGTTCTTAGAAACGTCTATATCGGCTGTATTAATTGAAACCGGTCTACTCACTTTGTATTTCGGCGAAGAGTGCGAAAGCAATTTCGGCGAATTGATTCTTGAAATACCAGCAATCCTACTACTTATCGCTGATCCTTCGCCAATAGTTGCAAGATGTGGTGTAAAACCTCTACCCCCATAAACTCTGCTCGTTCCGTAAGAGGGTATTTGGCGATAATTGGAACTTAAAATGGAAGAATGACTGGAATATGGACTGGGACTAAAGTAATGGTTAGCTGAGCCCCCGTAATAAAGGCTTAAGCTTGACAAGTCGGAAAAAAGAGGCATTGTTGTTTAGTCGGTCAAATGTGTTTACAACAATCACGAAAAGTTAATTATAAAAAATCACATTATTGAACATTGAATTATAAAGTTTGAAACACTGATTGTTTATTTTTGTATGTATACTAATTTACTGCATAAAAAACTGTTTACTGCATAAAAAAAAACAAAACACCGAACGTGCCGTACGAAACCAACTAATTTATTATTAACCAGCTCGTTTCAATCAACGACCGATCACCGCGTCTCTTTAACATTAACTGACTGTGTGCCACACTGGCGAGTAGTGGTCTACAACAATGCTATTTTTAAACAAAACGACGTGACTCTGACGTCGAACGGATCGAACGTCTTGCGATTTTACCTACATGCGTACCTATAGGAAAATTGCCAACAATACGAATAGAAGGACAGAATAGTGAAAACTGAGGCTAAATGAATCGCCAATGTCACTTGGCGATTTAGAATTAAATCCGATTATATATTTTATTCTTCTCTTATTCACGATCATCTTTAGTGTATATTCGTGTGACACAAATGAAAATATAAACAAAGAGAGGTTATACAATGTCTAGTTAAAACGGTTGATTAATGAATTCGAGCGACAATAATATATGCCGAATACAAGTATTTATAGAATTAGATTAAAAATAGACACTATTTTTTCTTTACACTTTTGATTAGAAATAATTGTTCCTTATCAACAGTTTTCTCTCTCTCTCTCTTTAGTAACTATTTATGAAAACTTGTAATTCATGTTATCCAATTTATTAAAAAATGATTAGAGTAAAGAACAACATATAATATTCGCAATGGATAAATGAATAACAATTTCGATTACTAAAACCAAATTCGAGTAACAAAAACAAACATAATAGTTTTAGAGACAATGATGTATTCTTTATTTTTACTTTAGCTTATATACATTTCGATAACAAAGATAACATCTTCACAGCATATAAAAAACATTGTTTTCTTTGAGATTTTTTTTTGTGCTTCTGTGCCGTAAAAATAATGTAACCACTATCGAAAATATACTACAGTGTAAGGGAAAACATGAAAGAAATGTTTTGAGCGAGAAAAGAATTAAAAATAAAATATTCGTTTCAATGTTTGAAGTTCTTCTTTTTAATGTATAGGATTGATATACTGTCGATCGAATAGATATTTTATCGCATGAAACTTTTCTATTTTTTTATATATTTTAATGTACAGATAATAGATATGATAAAAAATATCTCGCACTTCCAATTTATTAATAACTGGTATTTTAAATAAGAAAAGTCTTTACGCAGAAAAGAAATGTCAATTACTTATTTTCTCATAAGAATTATTTACTATATTGCAATCGTGTAAATTTTACGATGTAGACTTTTCAGTAGAAACAGAAACCATATTCTTCAAAACAGAGTTTGAAAAATTCTATATTCTATTGGGTGTTGAAATTAATTCGTAGCGTTTTCTTCATGAAAAAAGATAGTTTATTTTAAATGAAATGAAAAAAAATTTCTTTAAATGTATTGTCCATCGTTAGCCACTACTTTTTCGCATCTTTCGGGTAGGAGACGAATACCACGTCGGAAGAACGCCTTGTCGTTAGATGCAATCCACGAATCGACCCATTTTTTGCAATTTTCATAAGAAGTGAGCTTCTGCCCAGACAGGCCATGACTCATCGACCAAAAGAAGTGGTAATCAGAAGAAGCAATATCTGGAGAAAACGGTGGGTGGGGTAGGACTTCCCATTCTTGCGTTTCCAAGTATGTTTTCACCGGTTTTGCGACATGTGGACGAGCATTGTCGTGCTGCAAAATCACTTTATCGTATCTTTCAAAGTATGCCGGCCGTTTCTCCTTCAATGCACGACTCAAGCGCATCAATTGTAGTCGGTAGCGATGCGCATTGATCGTTTCATTCGGTTTGAGCAGCTCATAGTAGATCACACCCTTATGATTCCACCAAATACAGAGGATGGGCTTGGATCCATGGATATTTGGCTTCGCCGCTGGTGTTGATGGTTGGCCGGGCTTAACCCATAACTTTCTGCGCTTAGGATTGTCGTAATTGATCCACTTTTCATCGCCTGTGACAATTCGATGCAAAAATCTCTTCCTTTTCTCCCGTTGAAGCAGCAGTTCACTGGTAGAAGAACGCCTTTCAACATCCCTCGGTTTCAATTCGTATGGGGCCCAATTTCCTTGCTTTTGGATCATTACCATGGCTTTAAGGCGTTTTCCTACCGTTGACAAGTCAGCTCCCAACGATTCAGACAATTCTTGAAGTGTTTTACATGGGTTTTCATTAAACAATGCCTCCGATTCTTCATCGTCGAACTTTTTCGGCTGTCCAGGTCGTTCCTTACCTTCCAAGTCGAAATCACCACTTTTAAAACGTGCAAACCACTTCCGACACGTTTGCTCAGCTAGAGCATGGTCACCGTAAACTTCCACTAAAATACGATGACTTTCGGCAGTACTTTTTTTCATGTTAAAGTAATGAAGTAAAACTCCCCGCAAGAACACTTTATCCGGCACGAAATTCGACATATTCGATAAAGTACAGAGTGTTGTTATTTACGCTTCAACCAAATGACATATACTGAAACTGACGCCTAAGGACAGCTGTTTTACGGGGAATATTTGGTTAAAGGGAACAATGGAAGAATGTACTACCTACGCCATCTCTTGTAAAACGCTACGAATTAACTCCAACACCTAATATATTGGAGATAAATACCTACAACTACAATAATTATATGTTATATTTATGAAAAAATCGTATAATAATTAGAAATGACTTGTTAAGTGTAAAAAATATTCCTAAAGTTGATATTTCTTTTATTTTGTTTATACATATATACGAGGGTCGTTTGATAAATTTGGTAAATTTCTATGAAATGGAAAATCTATTCATTTGGTAACATCACGGCTAACAAATGTCACTTTTCAAACTAGTATAGGAAAAATTTCAACCAGAAGCGACGCGTTGTTCACCTTCTACAGATGTTTGAAGCGAGCATTGTAGCAATTGACACAAAAAAAGGAAAAAAAAACAAGTTCCGTGCAGTGATTATATATTTTTATTTGAAAATGTGGACGGCTGTCCAGATCAAAGTTGGATGAAGTTCATGGGGACTCTGCACCAGCTTTGAAGACTGTTTATCTCTGAATAAACGAGTATAAACGTGTCCGAACATGCACTGAAGATGAAGCGTGCTCTGAACGCCAAGTTGAGATCACCACGACGGATATCATTGAAAAAATGCATAGTATCGTTATGGAAGATCGCTGAGTAAAAATGCGCGAGATTTCTGAGACTATAGGCACCTTAACTGAATGAGTGCACAATATCCTGCAAGAAAAATTGCACATGAAATAGCTGGGTGCGCAATGGGTGGCGTGATTGTTGACTGTCGACCAAAAACGCACATGAAAGAACATTTCAATTCATTAGTTGGCGATGTTGAATCGTAATCCGCTGGCCTTTTTGCATCGATTCGTCACCGTGAATAAAACATGGATCCACCACTGCACATATGAATCGAAGCAGCTGGAAAAGCAGAGAACGTCTTGTGAAAATGCGCCAAAGAAGGCGAAGATCGTTTTGTCGACTGGGACGGTGATGGTCACTGTTTTTTGGGATACCCAAAGAATCATCCTGATCGACTACTTAACGAAGGGAAAAGCTATAACAGGAACCTAGTATACAACATTATTGGACCGTTTGAAAGAAGAGCTGAAACAAAAACGGGCAAGATTGGCATACAAAAAAGTACTCTTTTAGCAGAACAACACGAACCGTCCCACAAATCGATCGTCGCAATGACAAAATTGTACGAATTAGGCTTCGAATTGATTTCTAATCCACCCTTTTCTCTGGACTTGACCCTATGCGAATTCTTTTTTTTCCCAAACTAAAAAAATTGGCTCGGTGGCAAGAAATTATCGTCTAATGAGAATGTCATTGCCGTTCCCAATGCGTATTTTACAGATTTTGAAAAAGCTACTTTGCGACAGGATGCAAAAATTGGAAACACTGTCTAACTTTCGCTTATTTCTAACAGTAAGAACGAAATTTCAAAGTTTATTAAAAAGAATCCATTTTGACTCTGATAAACACATTATTACGGAAATTATTGAGGAATCAATTTTTGGCACCAACCGAATAAAAAAACTTACACATTAGCAGAAATGTATTTGCAATAGTAGTGGTATTAAAAAATAAATACACCTATGAAATATTAGACTAAGCTTTTTTTATTTTGTATCAATATCTCTAACCATTCAAGAATTATGGAATGTTAAACTTTTGTGCTCAACTTTTTAGCGGCCACTCGTATGAATAAAATAATTTTTGAATGAATCATTTGAATTAGTATTAATGTTTCAACAAAATGTTTAATTAATTTCGAGCCATTTTATATCATCATCATTATCATCCTCTGTCAATCCACTGCTGGATAAAGGTTTTTTCCACGATTTTCCATTTTGTACGATTCAATGTCTCTCTTTTTCACTGATTTCCTATACAATTTTTAATTTCTTTATCCCACTTGCTCATTGGCCTCTTTTTGGTCTTTTTTTATTCCTTAGTTCCCAGTTAATAATTTCTTTTGTCCATCGACTGTCATCTTCTTGCAACATGTCCCTCTCATTTCCATTTTAGATTCTTTACTCTTCTTATTACATCTGTGACTTCTGTCTGTTCTCGTAACCATTCTATTCTTTTCTTGTCTCATCTTGTTATTCCTAGTATGCATCTTTCCATACATCTCTGTGTTGTTTGAAATCTTTGAATGATTTTGCCGTTAAGCAGTCATATTTCGCTACCGTAGGTAAGGAATGGCAGAAGTGCCGCACTCAGGGGGGAGCCAAGGGGCCCTGGAACTTCCCAAAGCTTCTATATACACAGAAGGATTAATGTAATCCCCTATGTATGCACAAAGAAATTACTTACTGAAAAGATACTATTAGTCCTTACCATTATATAAATACACACACACACCCACACACACACATATATATATATATATATATATATATATATATATATATATATATATATATATATATATATAAATAAATTTTATAACATAACTGATTATTAACGGTTTATATATAATTATTTCGTAAACTGAATATTACACAGTACACAAAATTATAATATAAATATATTAACATGATCAGGCGCTAATGACCTTAGCTGTTGACTGGCCTTAGCGCTCCTAAACTCAAAATATATCTTCTTCTAATAATATTCTCTTTAAAAACTTGCTTTAAGCAGCTGTAAAATGTAATTTGATCCTTAAACTTTTTATTAAATGTTTTGATCTTATTTTTCTCATTTCATATTCATTTATTATACATACTTCTTGTGCGTGCTTTTAAAATATACAGAAAAATGATGACCAGAAAATATCATCGCGATCATTTATCATTACCGTTTACCGTAGTGGCATGCAACAAAAATTTGTCGTTATTTATGTTGAGACTTATTTACACAAACAAACAGTACTGTGAAAAACATTTTGTTTTCATTCAAAATATTATTACTTAAAGTGTTAATTATATACTATCAAGACTTTACGAACTACGTACAAAGGTTAATGAATTCACAACTTATATACAACTCGTCAATTTAGTTACAAATATTTTATTAATATTGTAATTTAGTTGTGGATGAGAACATTTCTATCAAAATTTTCATTTTTTCCGAAAAACATAGTTTTTTTTGATATAAATGTTAAATAATTATTTATTGATCATTCTGTTTCGTTCTTACACACATCAAAATTTTGTTTGCGCTAGTGATAACATTTTTATGTTTTGAGGAGAGTAAAAATTAATTTGTGAACATGAATTTAATCACAGTGATAAATAATATTATTGTGACTTAAATTAATATTATAAATAAAATAAATTAAATAAATTAAATTAATATTATATTTTTACTTTTCATAAATTTACATAAGTCATAAAAGTTTACAATATAGTAATATAACGATCAAAATAGGTTCAAGACTGTATTCAACTTCGATTATATATATATGTATATATATATATATATATATATATATATATATATATATATATATATATATATATATATATATTCAAAGTAACTTTATTTTAAATGCGAATCTTAACTGTTTCTTCACTATAAGCTAGCGAAAAATCGGATAATTTAATTAACTATTTTTTTCCATAGTTAAACTTATGGTGCCTTTACATGACTAGATTTTTAGCCGCACTCATAAATTAAAATATACTATTAAACAATCATAGCGCCCATTGAAATTAGCTGTATATTTCATGCATTTAATGCAGTGGTTCTTGACGGGGTCGAGATAGACCACTTGGAGGTCGATGGAAATTGATAGATAGTCGATGAACTCCAAAATGTCGGTTGGGGTTCGATAAACTGAATATTTCTGAACAAATATTTTTTAGCTTTTCCTAGTTCTTATTTAGTAAAAGCCGGTTTCAGTTATGCCGCTAATTTATTAAGAAAATCAAGAAAGAGATTAAAAAATAAAAGAGATTAAAAAAATATATCATTACGAGGTTATTTACGAATTGTGCTAAGTAACATTCAAACCGAACGTACCAAATATTTCTGCAATCCATCATTCTCAACCATCACATTAAGAACAAACTCTAGTGAATTAATAAATATATTTATATTCAATTATAAATTGTATTATAATTTATATATATATATATATATATATATATATATAATTACTGTTTTTGAAAGAAAATATTTATTTAGTGAATTTTATTTTAAATATTATTCAACTGTATTTTCGTTTTCAATGTACTCCCGTGTATTATTAACAAGGCTAATAATAATGATAATTTATTAAACACAGTTATTCAAGAATTCTTACAAACATTTTTCACCATCAATTTTATTATCGTTTTCAAAACTACAAATATTTCAAAAATTCCCACGAAATATTTTAATGTCTCGACGGAGGAGCAATAGTTCCAGTTTTCAGGAGAGTCGATAAAAAAGAATATTTTTTCGTAAGCGTGCAATGTATGAAAAAGGTCGGAAACCACTTGTTTAATGCAACGGTCGAGGATAAAGTTAATTTAACTTTGAAACGCAAACGCATTGATCAAAAATCGAAAAATCTAAGTTCAAAAGGAAGACCAGAAAAGTATATGTGCTTATAAATAAAACACGACGATAAATTTATGAATATAAATAAATTGTAAACTTTAAATTTTAAATACCACAAATAAATACTTGAACACTTTACAACATAATGTAACAAAAAATAAGACACTTGCATAAACCCAATTATGGTAATGATCATGTTTTATGCTTTCGGTTTCGGACGTAATCTGAAAAAGTACCAAACATTTTAAAATATGTAGCTCATATAGCAATCAGGTAGAAAAGCAATAGTGCAAAGATATCATTATTCACTTATTTTAAACAAGAAAAAACTATCCCCTTAATTTAATTAATTGTAAAGTATGTGCAGTTAGATGTCACCTTTCGCAACCTCTTCATTCATGTTTCGATACTTTTTTCATCAAATATTGGAGATTTAAACAAGAGAAATATTTAAATGTGCATTTCGTTTCCGCATGATTAATTTTTTATTTTTTAAAAATTACTAACTCGTGAATAAATGATAGTAAGAATCACACAAAAAATAGGGCTAAATACAGATAATATGAATTGTGAGAGGTAATATCACAATATATTAACATGTATCCGTCCGGTATTTTTTGCATCGCCATCGCCCAAAGGCCAGCATCTTCAGAGTCACTAAACTATAAAAAAATAAAACGTGGGCGTTTTCTTTTTACAATAACATCGCTATCATCGCTATCGTCACTATCAAAATTACATTTTACAAGGTCTTCAATGTCATTACCACACTCAGATAAATTATGTACAAAACTGTATTTTAACTCTTTTTCGCTATCCATTTAAGGTATATTTTGTTATTTGGAAAAAACTAGATAAAAATGAATAAAAAAAATAAAGTAAAATAATTTTGCAACTTTTGAAATATCCGCACACACAAGCGCTTTATCTTTGAATAAACTATTTCTGTAAGCAGTACCCAGTAATACATTTTTAAACGCATTTGTTTTACGTTTGTGCCATTATGTGATGCAACTAAAGCTGAAAATAGCTTTTGCATAGTAATATCTGTTTGGTAAAAATTTCATTATCATTTATTTAGATTTAAAAAAACGAGTCATTCGTTTTCTTCAAGTCGCAAATGATGAATTTTCGTCATTTGGTCGTTGGTGATTGGCTGTGAAATAACGAATTTTCGTCATCCAGCCAGATATGTGTTAAGTTAAATTGTGTACCATTATCTTTATAACATAAGGTTAATAGTGTTATAACGTATAAAAGAACACATACAATTGATGAGATCAAGTGTTTTTTTTTACTCGATTTGCTTTTTGATGTATCAATATTTGTTATGACCCGAGTGTGTGTGATCGGCGTCAGAAGTTTGTATTCAACAATTAAAAGCAGTAGACAGTCTGACCGGTGCCTACGAAGGCATATTGCATTGTTGTAGCAGGCTAGTGTTGATAGACACGGGTTTTCATGAGTCTTTTTCGTGCTGTCAACAAAAGCAGTTGAGTTTGATATTTGAGTCAGTCCACAATACAACACAGCACAATTCAGAATCGGATCTGCACTGATCATTATTAAAATAAAATACACTTATTATTAAATTAATAAGTGCGTGCAGTTTTGGCATTACAGAATGTCTGCGTATGTCTGCTGAACCAACTCAAACTTGTACAATATTATAGAAATAAAACATGGCAATTAGAAGTTTTTCGTGGTTTAAAATGTCATATTAAATGATTTCTTCAAAATATCGTTATAAGCTCAGTAGATCTTTTTGGTATAAAGTTTCCGTTTTAGTAATAATTTGGACACTCGATCTTAGGATATTATTTTTTTTCTCTCCGCATTCATATAAACATATTTCTTATTAATTGTGATAAATTACTAAACGATACTCTTTGGCGACTTTCTCGGTCATTCGATACACATAAAATTGCATTGTTCTGATCGTTTAATCGTATAAGAGAGAAATTAGGGATTAAAACAACATTAAAAAGATTGTTGTTATAATATAGTATATATATATATTATATATATATATATATATATATATATAATTAAATTATATCATATATCAATACATAAATTATTTAGAATAGTGTAAAAAAGCATTATTTATTCACCAATTTTATTATTACTTTTGTATATTAAGAATATTTATTAGGCTGGTGCAAATCACACATTTCTCCTAACGGGAAACAAGTTTGTTTATTCCTACAAGATAAAACTCTGGAGTCCTGAAATTAACGAATTCATCGAAAGCGCTTTGAGCTGATGCTTCATCTTTAAAAACGTTCTCTCGTAGGAAATTACTCAAATGTTTAAATAATCTAGGTCATTTAATTTTTTTAAAGTCATTTGTGAAACGTGTGGTCGGACGTTGTTATGAATTGGTCCTCTTCGACTGAGTACTAATGCTGGCCGTAAACGATGCAACTACTCATGTATTTTATGTAAATTATATTTACTAATCAATATACAGATCATTGGTCTTTACACATTTCTCCCAACAGGAAACTAGTTTGTTTATTCCTACAAGATAAAATCCTGCCGTTCTGGACTTAACGAATTCATCGAAAGCACTTTGACCTGATGCTTGATCTTTGAAAACTTTTTCGTAGGAAATTACTCAAATATTTAAAAAAATTATGATCTGTCGGAGACAGGTCCGAAGAATGAGATGGATGAGGTAAGGTTTCATAATCCAGTTAATTTATTTTATTTTAGTCATTTGTAAGACATGTGATCGTGTGTTGTCATGATGAAGAATTGGTTCTCTTCGATTAATTAATGCTGGCCATAAACGATGCAACTTCTCATGTATTTTTTCAATTCCCTGGCAATATTTTTCTGCTGTTATTGTTTCACCAGGATTTAAGAAGTTGTAGTGAATGATGCCACTTGTCAACCACCAAACAGTGGCAATAATCTTTTTTCATGAAGCTTAGATTTAGGAAACTGTTCTGATGCTTCTCCCTGGTGTACACACTATGATGAACGTTTCCGATTGTTGTAGAGAATCCACTTTTGTATGTTTCATGTGATAATGCGATCAAGAAAGTGATCATTTTTTGTTACACACAAGAAGCACAGAGCCGACTTCATATCGACGAATTGCTTGATATTCGATTAGTTCATACGGCACCCATTTATACAGCTTTGTGTTTTTCTAATTAGGCTCAAATATCGAACAACTGTTGAATGATCAACACTGAGTTCTTCTGGCACCTATTAAGTTGTTTTACGTGGGTCCGCTTCAATAATGATTCTTAAATCATTACTGTCTATAGCTAAAGGACGTCCACGACCCTCCTCATCATCAAAGCTTTGGTTTCTATTACGAAATTTTTAGAAGCAGTGTTGAGATGTACGTTCACTAATTGACCCTTCTCCAAAAACAAATTTGATATTTCAAGCAGTTTCTTTTGCTTTACGTCCCAATTGAAACCCATACAACAAAATCGGGCGAATTTGTTTTCTTCTATGACTAATTTAAGAGGTTATATCCAACAATATTAACGTATGAAAACAATAGACATAATCTGAAATCATTCATTGTTTACAATGATGTATCACATGACTATAACAAAAGATAACGATAACTAGAAAAATCGGCGCCAAACTTAAAATTATAAAAACCGCAATTATTTTTACACTAACCTAATACATTACACGTACAAACTAATCCGGTACTTTTTTATAGAGAACGAATGTTTACAAAAAAATGGAATACATTGCAATCCTCCAAATATCCCCCATTATTTTGTATACCTTTACTATATCTGTCAAGGAATTTACAAATCTCTTCTCAAAAAAAAGATGACAGGTTTGTTTGTGTCAATGAAGTTGTAATGCATTTTCGGACTTTTTCCGCTATTTTAGCATTTTTTTTCAACTGGAATGCGAAATGTATCCAATGCCTTATATTCTGTTTTTCGGACACCAACGTGTTCACTACTGTTTTGTGAGGTAATCCCAACTACTTGGCCAAGAGATATAGTATTTCTAAATGTTAATGTTGGCACTTCAAAATAATAAAACGATGAAAAAATATTTTTATTTAAAACAGAGTTGTGATTGATTCAATTTAAACGCACCGAATTAATTTTTACACTTAATACAAATAAACTTATCAAACATTTTTTTTATATAATGTAAATAATTTTCAATTATTTCACTATAATAAGAGTCTGTAAATCTTACTTTATATGCGAAAGTTAAATTATATTTCCGTCATATCTATTTTTTATTACTATATTATTTTAGGTGATTAAGGATAAAATATAAATAAAAATAATTCATAGGTGAATATCTTAATAAAATTTCTATTATTATTTTTTAACAGATTTCAATTTTAACTGACGTTTTAAAACCTCAATACATGACTTGCAATGTGTTTGTAACCTATTTGGCAAATCTTCATAATTTAAGTACACTACTTGGGAAAAAACACACGTGCACATTTTAAAAATTATTTCAAATTGTATATTCATTTATAAGAACATTCATATTCGCCATTTGTTTTTAAAGAAAACTGTTCAATCGGAAAGATGCATTCCTTGTATTCATTATTGCTACAGTTCATTAATTGCAACTGTAAACATATTGCTAATAGTACACATCTTGAAACAAAAATAAATCTAATTGAGTGCTATCTGATTTTTCACCTGGCAATAATAGTAAAACCACATGACAGTATTTCAATACGTGAAAAGTCTATGTCATTTGTCATCCGACGTGCTTTTCTGCTGACTGCGCTTATACGCAACGTCTACATAGAAGTCTTGTTCAAGTGATGTTTATGCGTAGGAAGGTACTATGTGTTGCTGACCTTCACATTCGATACGAGAAAAAACATTATCGTTTTTTGTGACACGCTGCCAGTTTTTTAAAACGAATCAGAAATCAAATCAGAGCGTATGAACAGAGTTTTCCAATAAGGTCGTGATTTTTTAATTTGAAATGAAACAGAATTATTGCTGAAGTTTCAAGTTTGTTTGTTGTAAATAATAGTTGAAGGTATGCCACTTGTAAATAAAAAATCATATCGTGTAAGTGACGGCCGTGTGCTTTCTTACAAGTAACTATATTTTTATTAAAATTTCCAACAACATCTTTAAACAACTGGGGCTCTATCTCACCAATTACTCTTCGGATTTCATCTTTTAGGCCGGAAATTGTTTTAGAATTATTGGCGTACACACTTCCTTTAATGTGATTTCAAAGAAATCAGTCAAACGTCGTTAAATCGTAGGTTCTCGGTGGCCAATTTATGTCTCCATTTCTGGAAATAACGCGATTAGGAACTTTCGTCCTCAATAAATCAATTGTTTCACCAACTGTGTGGCTTGTTGCATCGTCATGCGGGAACCACATGTCCTTCAAATCAATATCATTTAATTCTACCCACAAAAAATTGGTTATCTTTTTTCGGTATCTTTCTCTGTTCACAGTAATCGCTTTAGCAGTCTGATTCTCAAAAAATAAGGACCAAAGTACACACCAACAAGTCACTCTTTCTATATGCAGTGGCTTCTCAACAATCATCCTCAGATATTTTTCATCCCAGATTCGGCAGATTTATTTGTTAACGTAACCAGAGTTCGAATTGAGCCTCATCGCTAAAGATGACTTTTTCAGAAGAACTGTGTTTTTGTTCTAGTATCCAATTAATAATTCTCCGGCGCAATGAATGGTCTGCTGGTTTTAATTCTTGTGTTAATTAAACCTTATAAGCCTTCAGCAATAAATACTTATCCAAAGTACACCATGCGGTCGTATGAGAAAGGCCCAATTGCTGTGAACGTCGTGAAATTGACATTGCTAGCTCTTTCAGTACACTTTCACGAATCAAGTCAATGTTTTCTTCAGAACGAGCACTACAAACACGTACTGGTGTTTCTTTACCTTTCACCGATCCAGTCTTCAAATTTACTCACCAATCGAAGAATTGATGATTCATATGGACGAGTATGTCGAGAGTAAATATGGCATAATTTTCGAAATGTACTTTTTATATAACGACCATTTCGTAATACAATTGTATTATTTCAACGCGTTGTTTTGTTGTATACGGACCCAAAACTAAAAATGGCAATGTCAAAACTTAACAAATGTCAAAAAAATATAACTCTCAGTTTGACATCTGCGGAATATAACCTCTTAAAAATTACGTCCCTATTGGCAAACCTTTTGTTAAGATATATTTATTAGTATGTATACATTAACACACGGTCATGTTAATAAAATCATATGCTGATTGTTTGTTATCTATAAATTATCTGTTTATGTAAGTGTATATAAATTTAAAAGACCTTTTGTAATTATTATTACTACTCGCTCATAGAAGTGGATTTGAAATTATCAAGTTTACATAAATATCCGAGAGTAAATATTTTTAATGACATTAAACAACTAAATATGCAGTAAACTCATCATCCAGTCATTTCTTTTATGATTATTTGCATTAACCATAGTAAAATATATAAGTAACTAACTTTCTTTCAGTTTTAACTCGTCATTATATAGAGTTACATTGAGTTATTCACATTTTATCCACAGTTAGTTAACTGTAGCTAAATATAATTTCTAACTTCGCATCATTAAGACTACTCGCCATTTTTATTTTGTCGTTTAATATTGTTTTCAGCATATACAATATTATAAGCAACATGAGTAGAAATATTAGGCAAGAAACTTTTTGGAGAAAGTGGATTTATTTTAAATGAACATAATTGAGAAATAGATCTCAATTATAGAAATTATCAATAGAAAAAAGTTTCGAAAGATTGTGGCTAACAATAAGTACAATGTCTATCAAAAAGTAAGTATCAAACAGCAAGGAAAATATTTATTTTATTAAGCCAGACTTGCTTAAAAAATTAAGCTACTGATAATATAAATATGTAGCAAGCCATTATCAGAAATCAATTGTAGGCAACAATTAACAGATAATAATTTCAACAATTATAATATGAAAAGCAACAGTCATAAGTACAAAGAGTATTTCAGAAATCTAGAAGTATGAGAAACAACAATTGATGTCAAAATCAATACATAATAACTACTTTTATGAACACAAAATTGTTATAAAATATAGTTGATGGCTAATTAATTTTTTATAAATGTTTTCATTTGCTATAAGTGTATCTACTGTTTTAACTTCACAAATATCTCACTAGATTTAATATATTTTGAAAGATATACCCAAATAAATCGTACTTGGTATATCACATATCACATTGGAAACTATTTAAATGCATTGTATCATTATGATAATGGTAATTATATATAATTTAAGATAAAAAGGTAATTAGTAGGTTTAAAAGTAAAATAAACTGTGATTGTCTATTTTTAAAAATTGTACAAGGAACATTATTCATCAATAAAACTCAAATGATGTATACACATCATGTGTATAATATATCACTTATATATATATATATATATATATATATATATATACATATATACATGTATATATATACATATATATATGTATGTATGTATATATAAACATACAGACATATATATATATATATATATACAAACATATATATATATATATATATATATATATATATATATATATATATACATATATATATATATATATATATATATATATACATATATATATATATATATATATATATATATATATATATATATATATATATATATATATATATATATATATATATATATATATATATATATATATATATATATATATATATATATATATATATATATATATAGTGACAACTACTGATATACAGATGTTATTACTAATAAAGAAATGAGTAACGTGTTAAATAAGTTAATAAAAAGTAAGTATTGATTTTTTTAATATTTTTTTATTAACACCTCTTTATTGTTATGTTTTATATTAACATATCAAAGAGAGTCACGATTTTTATTACAATTATCGTACAATTTTGCTAATTTTATAGTAAAACTTTTTTAAATGTATTTATATTAAAATTTTTCATGTTTCGTTTTTCGTATTTATTATTCAAAGGACGTTTAAAATATTTTTGTACGGAAAATAAAATATTATTTTACCGAATAAATATTACAGCTTATTATTAAAAGAATGTATCTAGCATGCTCGAATATAACAGTTTAACAAATAGTGGTTTGAGATGTAAGACTGTGTTATGACCCGAGTGTGTGTGATCGCCGTCAGAAGTTTGTATTCAACAATTAAAAGCAGTAGACAGTCTGGTCGGTGCCTACGAAAGCATATTGCATTGTTATAGCAGGTTAGTGTTGATAGACACGGGTTTTTAGAGTCTTTTTCGTGCTGTCAACAAGAGAAGTTCAGTTTTGAAATTTGAGTCAGTCCACAATAGAACACAGCACAATTCAGAATCGGATCTGCACTGATCATTACTAAAATAAAATACACTTATTACTAAATTAATAAGTGCGTGCAGTTTTGGCATTACAGAATGTCTGCATATGTTTGCTGCACCAACTCATACTTGTACATTTTTTGATGCCACCTAATATTATTTCAAACTCAGCTGCTTTTGTTGACCGCACGAAAAAGACGCATCAAAACCTGTGTCTATCAACACTAGCCTGCTACAACAATGCAATATGCCTTCGTAGGCACCGGCCAGACTGTCTACTGCTTTTAATTGTTGAATACAAACTTCTGACGCCGATCACACACACTCGGGTCATAATAGACAGAAATAAAATATTTAAAATAACAAATAGCAACTGAAACTTGACGTCACGTGGATCATCATAAGTCGACGGCGTAATAATTACAGTAAACATAATAATTATATATTATTTAATAGTATTATAAAATATTTTATGATAATGTTATTCTAAATGGTATAAATTTCAAACGGCCTAAAAGAAAAGTCCATTGTGGTCACCGGTGACTCATACGGCATAGAACGTCTTAATAAACTAAAATTTCATAACGATAATATCGATAAAATATCGATTATGACAAGGAAAATCAAAGAAATAATTTTCGTACTACTTGATATTTATTAAAATTTTACCTCACATCCTTTATTATTATTATTTTAAACAGTTATTATACAAAACTTTAATATCATAATTTTCTCTTGCTCAAACTTAAATAAACGATACATAGAATCACTTCAAATAAATTATTATTACTAAAATGGAAATATATATATATATATATATATATATATATATATATATATATATATATATATATATGTATGTGTGTGTGTATGTGTAGATACAAGTTTATTAATACTTTAATCTGTGTTCAATTTCGTGAAAGAACGTCATTGAAAAAAATACTGCCAAAACATTACAAGTTATATATTCAAATTATTTAAATTACTGTCGTTATTAATAACAAACGGTTGAATTGAAAAACACATGTACGTGAATTAAAACATAACTGCTGGATTGAAGAAACAACTGTCACAATCACAGTTTTTACAGCTACTTTTAATGACAGTAAGCTGCCATTCATTTGATATTTTCATACTTCAAAACATCAGATATATTTTAAATTAAGAATAAATGCTTAACATTTATAACTTTAAAAATTCGTTAAATAAAATTAGTGTATAATATATATATATATATATATATATATATATATATATATATATATATATATATACATACATATATATATATACATACATATATATATATATATATATATATATATATATATATATATATGCATACATATATATATAGATAGATAGATAGAGAAGGGGGTAAGAGGAGAATGTTGACCTTAACATATTGATAACCCAAAAAATGTCCACCTGTATTCAACGCATGCAATGCTATAAAATTTTTCATATCTATCATAGTTGGTAAGAAAATAATTGGCGGTTTTTGTTTGCTGAATTGTAACGTTATTTTTTTTCAATGAAAGTGTAACTCATCGTATTCATGTTAATATTATTTTAAAGTGCATTTTTCGGTCTGTATTTTGGTAACATCGACTTTGGTTTTATTATTATTAGGTGGATGCGACTATAATTGTGGTTTTTACATATCGAGTATAAAGTCGCATATATCAGTTAAAATTATATTTATTAATCAATATACAGATCATTAGTCTGTACACATTTCTCCCAACTGGAAACTAGTTTGTTTATTCCTACAAGATAAAATTCTGGAGTTCAGGCATTAACGAATTCATCGAAAGCGCGTTGACCTGATGCTTGATCTTTGAAAACTTTCTCGTGGGAAATAACTCAAATATTTAAAAAAATGATAATCTGTTGGAGACAGGTCCGAAGAATAAGATGGGCGAGGTAAGGTTTCATAATCTAATTAATTTATTTTTTGATTGTGTGTTGTCATAAAGAAGAATTGGTCCTCTTCGATTAACTAATGCAGCCCGTAAACTATGTAACTTCTCATGTATTTTTTTAATTTCCTGACAATATTTTTCTGCTGTTATTGTTTCGCCAGGATTTAAGCTGTTGTGGTGAATGGTGCCATCATCTGCAGACCACCAAACAGTGCCCATAATCTTTTTTCATGAAGCTTCGATTTATTAAACTGTTCTGGTGCTTCTTCTTGATGAACATTTCCGATTGTTGTAGAGAATCCACTTTTGTATGTTTCATGTGACAATGCGATCAAGAAAGTAATCATTTTTTGTTATACAAAAGAAGCACAGAGCGTACTTCGTATCGACGAATTGCTTGATATTCGTTTAGTTCATACGGCACCCATTTATCCAGCTTTTGTATTTTTCCAATTAGGTTCAAATGTGAAACAACTGTTGAATGATTAACATTGAGTTCTTCTACCACTTATCGAGTTGTTTTACGTGGGTCCGCTTTAATAATGGTTCTTAAATCATTACTGTCTATAGCTAATGGACGTCCACGACCCTCCTCATCATCAAGGCTTTGGTTTGGTCACTAATGATTACTAATGGTCACTAAATTACTCTCCTCCAAAAATAAATTTGATATTTCAAGCAATTTCTTTTGCTTTACATCCCAATTTAAACGCATAAAAAATCAGGTAATTTGGATTCTTCCAAGACTAATTTAAGAGGTTATATCCAGAAATACTAATGAATGAAAGCAATAAACAAAATCTGAAATCAGTAGTGTTAATTTCATTGTTTACAATGATGTTTCACATGATTATAATAAAAAATAACGGTAACTAGAAAAATTGGCTCCAAACTTAAAATAATAAAAACCGCAATTATTTTTGCAACAACCTAATAATTTTGCTTCAAATTAAGTTATTGAATTAAAAAAGGAAAAGAAATAAATAAGAGTAATTTTTTGTATGAGTTCAAAACGTTTGTTAAAGCAGCACAAACTGTTCGTAAAATAAAGGATGCTTTTGGTGTGGGTACTGCTAATAAACGTACGGTGCAATGGTGGTTTCAAAAATTTCATGGTGGGGACGAGATCTTTGAAGATGAGTAAGGTCGCGAGCGTTCTTATTTAGTTCATAACGACCAACTCAAGGCGTTAATTGAATCAGAACTACACACAATTCAAAAGCTTGCACAAAAGTTTGGCGTCAGTCATACAACAGTTCTGGACTACTTAAAACAGCTAGGAAAATCAAAAAAAAAGAAAAATGTATGTGAATTTGAAAGTTATAAACTGCAATTATTTTTCTACCAACTTAACATTTAAAAGCCGAGTCTTCTGGTAACAGTGACGTGATGCGTTAAGTAAACGTTTTTTAATCCAGACAGTTAACACAAATCAGTGTACGTTGACCAATGTAGACAATTTGTATTTATTATTTTTATTTATTAATAAACATAAGTTTATTTTAAAAATTTCTACAACTTCACTTTAAAATTGCTATAACGAAAATTATTTAAAATTGTACTTTGTAACGATTTTGAAAGTTGCCAAAAACAGTAAGCATTTTGTTTGAAATTTGTTATAATTTTTTTGATATTTGATTTTTTTCTTGGCTTATTCCCAAAATATACATGACACAATTTAACAAATTACTCAATGTTTATTCTGTACACTTTTCAAGCAGAATGCATTATAGAAACAGTAAATATTTTCAATGACCTATTAAATCATTTCTAAAAATCTCTATTGTACTTTGCACATTTTTATACAAAAAATGTACTTAAATTTCAAATCCTTTTAAAGATAAGTGAACTTTTTTATATAAAATTGCAACTTATTTATACAATTTTAGTTTTTTTTTTCGATCTTTGGAAATCAGAATGCTTCCACTCACACGACTGTTATTCCGTCTTGGGATCATAATGATACATTCTTTTCTCTTCCTCGGTAACTATGCAATTTAAAAAGGTCGGTTCTTCTAAATCAAATTGTTTCAGACTCCTCTTTAACAAATTACATATTGCTGTTTCTGTTCAGAGGACAGATTGTAAAAAATCCAATAAGCATAGATCCGTGATATTCCGAGACACTCTGTGACAATTTTCTGTGCACTTTGATAGGGCAAGTTCATTTCTTCACAAAATGTAGGTATTATATTTCATTTGAAGTGTAATTCGTCTGTCTCCATCCTAGATATACTGTTCCCGTGAAATTTTCTCGGGTGTTATAGAAAATATTGTCTGACCTGATCTTAGATCAACTGCGATAGATTCTCATCCTCCTTTGAACCGATTATATTACTTGAGCTAGTGCAGTTTTATTCAAACACACATCACCATAAGTTCACTCATTTTTTTAAGTGTTTCAAAAGCACTTAAACCACGTCTAACTTAGTAAAGAACGACATAACACTGTTCTTGGTCTAAATCACCCATTGCACAATAACAACAGCTTGCACACTGAGACCACAACCGTTTCTGCAAATACTAGACACGGAATAATGAACATTCACTACGAAAATCTATTCGCTAAGGCTGAAGAAAGCGCCGCGAGCAGTTGGAACCCGGTTTAAAGTATTCGAATAATATTACAAAACTGAATTATAACATTAACTGAAATGAATCTATACCACAGAACTCTCTGCTTTTTCCATTCTAATGCTATTTTATAATTTTAGTTTATACAATACAATTATCAAACGATTTGTTATTAACATAGAAGAAATAAACACATTATCAATTTTATTTTTTAGATTTACTCAATACGAAATATGTTCTGATTTTCGTTTCAATTGGCATTCTATTTAAATAAATAAATACTTAATCTAAACAGATTTTATTATTTGAAATGAAAAGAATCTTACCTTCGCATTTCAATCCTTGTCTAAATAAACCGTACAATAACGATCCGCAGTGATCACAAAATGTGGGCGACATAAACGAATGCATTTTAAAACGATGTGGCAAGTCGATTTTAAATCTCTCCCTGAGATACTGAAAATAAAAATAGATATATTATATAAAACGATGATTGTAAAAAATGAGACAGTTTTATTTTTCAGTTCTTGTCATAATCATAAATATACATTACAATATGGTTATTTAATTATATAACATACATGTAAAGTGAGTTAATTTTTTTCCTGAATACACGGAATTGTAAATATGAACAGATAAACGTTTTTCTTTATTTATTATTATTGGATTTTTATTTTTATGAATTGAATTAAAATAATATAAGCTTACTTCATAATGTAAATATGAAGTTTATAAAAAAAGCAATGTCCAAAAATTTAAAACCCTCTAATTACATTTTATAAATATGCAAAAAAAATGTATACACTTCGTTTAGAAGACTCGTAAACACTTCTTATATAGGCGTTAATTTTGATAATCATTTATATTACTTAAAGAATTCCAAAATATTTGAAAGATTTTTTTAAAGAAAGAATTTCTATACTAATAACTAATGCTAATACGTAAAACAATTATCCTAATTCAATAAAATCTGTTTTCTGCTTCAAAAAAATATTTTATTTAGGAATAATTCTTGTAGTATCCATACTTCATCCATACTCCGTTTGGAACATGAATAAGTTTCTTTTACTCCTTCCAGGAAAGGTTAATTTAGACTCAAAATGCCTTCCTTTCAAATCGTCCTTTAGTGTTGGAAATAAATGGAAAAGTGATAATAGATATGGACTATACAGAGGGTGTTGGAAGACGTCGAACCTTTCACAACAAATCTTTCTGTAACCTAAATATATATGACGTGTCAAGTCTTTCTTTAAAAATTATCCGACAGCTCATTGTGAATTATCCAGCGATCTTCTTCAATTAAAGAATCGATACGCTGTTAATGAATTGGTCACCTGCAGTGGATTTTATAGATCTGCTTGAATGAGGATCGTTCTTTAAATTATCATTAGTTAGATCAAAGTTTCTTATTTTGTTCGATTTACAATATATTTGTTCAGACAATAATTACCATCAAAAATGTTTAATTGACAATAAATATGAGCGTCGTTTGATAAGTTTGGTAATTTTATACGAGATGGCGCCACCATTCATTTGGTAACGTCACGGATATCAAATGTCACTCTTAAAACTAGCATAAGCGAAATTTCAACCAGAAGCGAAACGTTTTTCACATTCTACAGATGTTTGAAGCGAGCATTGTACCAGTTGCTGTAAAAATAGAAAAAAACGGATAGGCCTTTTTGCGTCGATTCATCTCCCTGGATAAAACATGGATCCATCACTACACACCTGTGTCGAAGCAATGGATAACGACTGATGAAAATGCGTTGAAGAAGGTGAACACCAAGGAATCCTCCTAATCGACTATTTAAGGGACAAATGATAACAGAAGCCTATTATCCAACATTAGTAGACCGTTTGAAAGAAGAGGTAAAACATAAATAGCCAAGATTGGCGCACAAAAAATGTCACCAAGACAACACGCCGTCTCACAAATCGACTGTCATAATGACAAAATTGCATGGATTAAGCTTCGAACTGATTCTTCATCCACCCTATTTTCAGGACTTGACCCGTGCGACTTCTTCCTCTTCCCAAACTTGAAAATTTGGCTCGGTGGATGAAATTCTCGTCGAATGAGAATGTCATCGCCGCCGTCAATGCGTATTTTTCAGACTTTGAGAAAAGATATTGTACTTTTTCTGAAGGATAAAAAAGCTAGAAACTCCCTCTTTCAAGTGTATAGCTCTCAATGGAGTCTATGTTAAGAAATAAAATCGTTTTTTTTTCAAAAAACGATGTTTAACTTGCCTTTTTACCATACTTATCAAACGACCCTCGTATATGTAGGTAATACGTTTTCAACTGTAAGTAATTCAATAACAGCACATTGTTTAAAGCATACTTACAGTGTGTAAATTTTCGTATTTACTCGCACTCCTTAGCATCATCTGCAGCCACACCGATACATTAAGAGCAATTATATTTTACGAGTCTGACTGCTGATACGTATACGGAAACCTCACGCTACACACTTACTTTCTGTAATTATGAGCTGCTATGTAAATTTTCAGGTTCCTCGTTTATTACTATTATATATAACTTCTTTCGTCGCAATCATCCTCAAACCTAATATATCACTATCAGCACTTCGTTGCGTTTTTAAAAACATTTGTAATCGTTTTTTTTTTAATTGTAACTAGTATATTCAACATTTTCCTTTTCAGATTGTTGTATTCTTTTCATCATTTGTTTCTTTTCTTCATTAAGTTTTGGAAATAAAAATAATCAAACGAATGATAAATCGAGTGAATACGATGGTTATAGAATATCAATTTCTTTATTTTTAGGCAAAAATTATAGATAATTATAACATTGTGAATAAGAGCATTGTTGTTATGCAAAATTTATGTATTTTAACTACATATTTGGTCCGTGTCTAGAAAATTCCTCGAATACAATTCTTCAAAAATACAATTTTTCAATAAAGATTTTATACATTTATGTATAATTTACTCAGATCAGTTTAGGTAAGATTTAATCAGATTTGGCTGTATCTTAAATTGTCAGGTCAAGTCAAATCAGAGGAAAATCTAGGATAAGATAATGAAGGCAATTACTCCACTAAGATTTTTACTGATAATTAAATTACAAAAGTATGTCTTATTTTTCCTAACAATTTAAAACAAATAGTACCGTCGGAGTATAATTTTGTTTTTTTTTACTTTCTCTAAGGAATAAGAAACTTTTTACTTTTCACTTTTAAAATAACCGCAACGCTTGATAATCAGAAGGTGTAATAGCGAAAACAATGGATGGCATAATCCAAACCAATATCCGTCCCAATATTCCAACATAATATTCCAATCCAATATTCCGAACCAATATTCAAACCCATTTTATTCCAACCCAGCTTGAACAACTTTTACTGTTAAGTCATAGACATACAAAGGACTTTGATTACACTGCAGTACTGGAATATAATCTAACGTCGTGATGTACAGTTTAATTGTTCAGTTATATAGTACGAGCAATAACTTGATTGATTTTTAGATATTAACTCATGTTTTGTATTTTTATGGAATTTATTTTAACATCGTTCAGTCAATATAAAGGGTTTTCCAATAGGAGAGCAATTTTTTAAGAGGTTATGTTTCACAAATATCAAACTGACAGCTGTATTTTTTGACATTTATTAACTTTTGACATTGTCATTTTTAGTTATGGCTTCGTATACAACAAAACAACACATTGAAATAATACTATTGTATTGTAAAAATAGTCGTTCTCACCTTTTTAACTAGTCGTGTAATTCGATTATCTTCTCTGTGTGTCATTTTATGGGACGCACAGATCGTGAACTAGTTAGTTAATGTGCCACCAATTCGATATCATTGAATAATTCGTGAGATAAGCGATTCATATAAATTAAATACTCCGTCTAAAACTACAACCGAATGGATCGAGTAGTTTTGTTGTAGTGACAGCCGATCCCAATCTCGGATAAATGTTGTAGTAAAACATTTAAATGTTAACTGTATATCTTAACAGTTATTAACACTGTCTCTTGTGATTGTTAGTTAGTTGCTAGCACAGATTATTTTATTATGACAACAATTAAAATATAATTGTTGTGCCGACGTCTCTTGTTAGTGAGACAGTCACTCTCGATACGTTCGGTTGTGTAGATGCTGAATATTCAGTAAAATAGTTTTCATGTTAATGAATTAATTTTAGTTCATATATACGCTTGCATTTCATCAACAATAGAGAAGTAAGGTTAGTGGATCAGGTGAGCAGCCCACCCACCGCGACCAAAAAAAAACGCTCAAAGTACTAATAATGACCTCGGAGATGGACGGACTAAACACTTCCAAAACGGTAGGCCGAAAATTGAGCCTCTTCATCTATAGTCACCGCCACAACGAAACCATTCTAATGGAAAAAACAAACTAAGTCTATTAACGAGGAAGAAGAAGAAATTGTTCACTAATAAGTTTTTGAGACACAATTTTTGGTACACTTTGTCAATTTATAAGTTTAAATCGGCACTAAGTAATCTTCGTGACATTTCTAATAATTATGAAACAACACACGATAAAAAACAAAACATTATCTGTATAACACATGCAAATCTTCAATGATATTTAAAGCCACAAAGTGAGTAAAATAGCTGTATCGTATGAAATTCTCCTTTATTTACAATTCTAATCACCGAGTTGCATTACTTCTGTGGCCAAAATATTTAAAGATTTTTTTAAAAAATGTGATTACATTTTGTAACTAAAACAGATAAAATAAAATGTAGTACGTATTTTTCAAAGACGATTATGTGTTTCAATTTGTTGCATTCTGATATTTTTCTTATTTCCATTTAGTTGATGATATTTGAATAATTGTTATATCACTCATACAGTTTCTGAACTTTTGTCTTACATTGTATGTTCTACTATTATATATATATATATATATATATAAATATATACATATATTAATTGTATATTACATATATAAATATATATTAATTGTATATTGTATTATATATATATATATATATATATATATATATATATATATATATATATATATATATTTATATACACATTATATGACTATAAGTATAGTAGGGTGGGAGTCCGCAGTCGAATTAGATCAAATCTAAAGTCGAAAATCACTTTTTCCGACACCGAAGCCTTGAGTACAGTCTTAAAGAATTGTTGGTTCAGCCCAATGCATATGAGAGACCTAATCATGGCGACCAGTGTATGTTTTTTTATTACAATTTTCTACACAATTTAATGATTGTTAGTTCAGGTGAAACAAAATATATTCTAAGAACAAAAAGCAGATAATATGCAGTGAAAATTAATTAACATCTAAAAATTTTAAAAATAACTCACATTAAGAAACGGCTTACCTAAAAAAATAGAAAAGAAATCGCTTTTCGATATTTTAATGTACTATTAAACTTTTAAATTGAAAATCTAACAAACATTTTAAAACCACTAGCACAGTCTTCAGTTGTGATACGAATGCAAAAAAAATAGTGAGAACTGATTTGACTAACAACCTGATGTTGATGAACAAGGTCAAAACACAAGTATGTAAAAAAATATTACAAGATATACGTAAAGGTAAATGTAAAATAGGTCGAACGATAGTGAATTTTTGCATGCGCCATTTAAAATATAGGTCAATTAACGCGACATTGAACGATATTCGCTAGACAGGTACCAATTTTTTGAGAAAATCTGCCACCAGAAGTCTATTTTAAAATATGCATGCATTCACATATATATATATATACATATATATATATATATATATATATATATATATATATATATATATATATATATATACATATATATATATATATATATATATACATATATATATATATATATATATATATATACATATATATATATATATATATATATACATATATATATATATATATATATATATATATATATATATATATATATATATATATATATATAACTGTTACTACTAAACCACTATTGTCTCATTTCGTTGATCGCAAAATGTTTAATCTATATAGCTTTCATCTACTCATTTATTAATATTATAAATGTATCTTTATATGTATTGACTAGCACAAAATAAAGCTCGAAAAAAAAACAAACATTAATATTTTGAATCCCACAAGATCACAATAGTAGATGGGTTGTTCTCAAATTCAAATCTATGATTGTGCAATCCTTAGCACTTCATTACGGATACTAAGAAAAAGAAGAGCTTCAAGTTCTATAAGTCACTATTTACATTGGCTTTGTCAAACGCCTATGGATCGCCAAACTAATATCTACTTTCAGACATACTCTTACACACATTTCTATTTTGAAAACTAAACAGATATACATCTTACATTTTGATTAGTTATTTAGTGAAACGAGAATATTAAATGTTAAATACAGAACATTGCAATAAAAATGCGTCACATATAAGTAAACGTTTAATTTCTACTTTAATTTAATGAAAATTTATTATAATAAATATATATTATAGATAAATTTGATAAATAGCCAATATTATGACGAAAGTAAATACAATTTTATACCGAAATAATATTCATTTTAGAATTACTGTCATTAGAACAATCGATATTGGGATGAAAGTAAATAAAATTTTATTTCACAATCTTATAAGTATGAAATAAGTATTTTTTTTGTAAATACATTTATTCAATTTACGTTTCTTATATAGCGTTAGAAATGTAAAAGTAAATATAACAATACATTATAATTTGTTAATAAATTTTACACGCTCTAAAGTACTTAACCTATAAATCGCAATTTATATTATACGTTTGAAAAAAGACAAATGTACTCGTAAAATTAAATATGCTTGGCATCTGATTGAGATCGTGGTTTTCTGACGTCTAACTAGGCCAATGTATACAATGACTGAGGACTGATTGTCAAGGTATAGACAAAGTGTCAAAAAACTTTTATTTAACTTATATAATTATAACATTTTTCAATACCTAAATAGTTTCATTCTGTCGGATAACACATTTATCTGTTGGATATCATATTAATCAGTTTACATGCTAGATGAATATTTTTTTGTCAGAAAGGTATATGAATAAACGGATCCAAGCTAAAGTGCAGTTTAAAAAAGCATTATTATGACATTTATTATGGTATGCCATGATTGTATAAGGTTGGTAAAAAATAATTGAGGTTTATGATCTTCAAATTCATATAATTTAATATGAATATAATTTTATAATTAATTTAACTGATTTTAAGTGGTCCAAAACTGTTGGATGACTAACACCTAATTTTTGTGTAAGCTCTCAAATTGTTGTGTGTGGTTTTGATTTAACTAACGCTTCTTGTTCGTAGTTATGAACTGAAGAAGGACGCTGGCGACCCGAAAAATTGCTCTTATTTGCTTCTTTTCCGTATTTAATTCAAATCCCAATTTGAAACAAAATGAATAATAAAACCAAAGTCGATGTTACCAAAATATAGAGCAAAAAATACACTTTAAAATGATATTAACATGAATATGATGAAATGACACTTTCATTGAAAAAAATAAGGTTAGAATTCAAAAAACCAAAACCGCAACTATTTTCTTACCAACTTAATACAACATATTAAAGAATATAAACATATGAAATACATTATATATCTGCAGATGGAGTTTATTAACAATTTTAACAATATATATATATATATATATATATATTGTTAATTACAAATGGAAATAAATAATTTTATTAGAAATAGTTAATTTCAAACATGAAGAGCAAAAACCGTACATTGCTAGAATTTGATTTTCGTAACGATTACGATTAACAAAAACCACAATAATGTATCTGATTGAATTTGAGTGAAAACAATGTTCTCCGTTTAAATGTTTTGTAATTAGAAATACTTAAAAGATATTAAAAGAAATGAATTTGCCTCGTTAGGGTGAATATTGATAATAAAGTACCAAGCTATAAGAACAATGAACAAAAAAGATTAACATTCATTTTAAAATTTAAAATCTTTTAAAAATTAGAAATTGTACTTTTTACTCTCCCGTAAATAAAACCCAATGTCCAATTTCCTAGTTCGTACACAATTTTAATACTAACTATTAGATGTAAAAAATAATTCTCTACCTTTAAACTGAATCAATCATAACTCTGTTTTAAATTAAAATATTTGCTCTTCGTTTTAGTACCAACCTTAACATTTAAAAACATGATATACCTTGACAAAGCAGTTGGTATAATCTCACAAAATAGCAGCATATTAGGCATTGCATATTTTTCGCATTCCAGATGAAAAAAATGCTTCTGAAGCTATGAGAATGATTTGCACAGCTTTGGGAAAGGTTTTGTGACGCATAAAACATGCAAAAAAAACAAACAGTGGAAGATATCCAAAAAATCATTACGATTCCATAGACATAAAGCCTCCATCTTAACCGACAGATAAAAAAAATAATACAAAATAATGAAGAATATTTTGAGGACTGAAATGTGTTCCATTTTTTTGTAAACATTCATTTTATACAAAAAGTCATCGAATGAATTTGTACACCTAGTATCCATTAAATATACAATGAAAATGGTGAACACAAAACGGTTACTTATTTTTGACAAACATTAATTAATCAACTAAAATTGTATCGTCAAAACACATTCTAATAATATGAAGTGGTTTCAATGCAAAGAAGTTATGAAAAAATATAACATTATTTCCTTCTAATATCTTATGTAAAATTTATATCAATTCAGCGTACCGTTTAAGTTAAAATATTAATAAATTTACATGAAAAATATAAAAGACTCAAATGTTTGAGTTAATTTTTTTTATCAAGTATTCTAGACATGAAATAAAAAACTATTTATTGAAGAATTTGTTAAGAGATTGGAAGTTTATACAGTGGTACCTCGACTTACGAACCTCTATATATGAACTTTTCGACATACTTTTTGACCTCTAGATACGAACTTAATTTCGACATACGAACCGTGAGATTTCCGAGTACTGTAACATATGTTTATAATTTGGCAATGACATTTTCATTATCACTTTCATAAAATATATTTCTTGTTTCTGACATTATGAGACAGTGTATCACAAAGAAGGTTCACCGATATACTATAATTGTTTCTTTGTTGCAATTGATACAAATTACTTTAAAAAAATGAGTGCAACATGAAAAATCGATAGATGTCAATAGACATATTTCATTGTTAGATTTAGTGTTTAAAAAAATTCGTTAGAAATTCTATTTGTTATAAAAGACAATATTTTCTTCGTTGTAACAAATAAAATTGCTTACGTATTTTTTTAAAAAACTAAATAAATATAAATGAAATAAGAACCAAAATTACTTAAACTCGAATGACATGTTTGATTACAGATTCATATTATTTTCATAACATAACCTATAATATAAACGTCAATTTCTTGATCATTCTTTTTAAATGTGGAACTAAGAAAAACTAAAAAGGAAGAAAAAAAAAGAAAATCACAATAGAATTGAAGAATGGAATCGTGGAAAAATATGGGAAAGGGATTAGACAAATTGATTTGTGCGCGCAATATAACTTGTCCAAATCCACCATAGCCACAATTGTCAAAAAAGTTCTTCAAGTTCTTCAAGTTCAAAGTTCTTACAAGAATCGGGATGTAGCCAAAGGGGTATCAATCGTTTCATCAAGTAGAAATAAAGTTATGGAAGAAATGGAAACTTTATTATTTGGCTGGATCAATGACATGCAACTAAAAGGAGATAGTGTATCTCAATACATGATCTGTTTGAAAGCTCAAGCTATTTACGGGGATCTTGCACAGAACTTACCATCTACTAGCAGCAGCAAAGATATCAATAAGGATTTAAAGCTAATAAAGGATAGTTTGAAAAATTTAAGAACAGAACCGGTATCCACAGTGTTATAAGGCATGGAGAAAGTGCTAGTGCTAATAAAGAAGCTGCCAAAAAGTACGTAAAGGAATTTCAGGAATTGATAGAAACAGAAGACTACAGGCCTAAGCAAGTTTTCAACTGCGATGAGACTGGACTTTTCTGGAAAAAGTTACCTAAAAGAACTTTCATTACTAAAGAAGAAATGGCATTACCAGGGCACAAACCAATGAAAGGCAGACAAACTTGACTTCTTTGTTCCAATGCCAGTGGTGATCTGAAAGTAAAACCTTTGTTGGTTTACCACTCTAAAAACCCTCGAGTCTTTAAAAGACAGAATGTTAACAGACATAAACTTGGAGTTATGTAGAGAGCTAACAGTAGAGCCTGGGTAACAAGGCAATTTTTCACTGAATGAATGACAGAGATTTTTACTTGTACCGTAAAACAGTATCTACAACAGAAGGGTTTACCTGAAAAAGTTCTTCTTGTAATAGACAATGCTTTAGTACATCCATCACAATTGGAAGAAGATTTGAATAAAGAATTTAATTTTATCAAAATTAAGTTCTTTCCTCCTAACACTACATCGCTCATACAGCTAATGGATCAATATGTTATTGCCAACTTCAAACAACTCTATATCAAAGTTCTTTATCAAAAATGTTTCGAAATTACCACCGACACAGAATTAACTCTCAAGGATTTTTGGAAAAATCATTTCAATATTGTTCGTTGTTTGCATCTATTAAGCATGGGAAACCGTTTCTATGAGAACATTAAAATCACCCAGGAAAAACTATGGCCCGTCTGCGTCCGAGAAACTGACTTAGAAAGATTTGAAAGCGAAACTGACATTACTATAGATACGGTTGTTTCCTTGGCCAATGCTATGCACTAAGAAGTTAAGGAAGCAGACATCGATGAGTTAGTAGAACAACACTAGGTTGATCTGACTACTGAAGAGCTACAGGAGTTAAAAAGAGAACAGGAAAAAGAAAAGGATGAGGAAGAAAAGCGAATATCTTCAGAGGCCGGAGAAGATAGCAACAAAAAAGAAGCTATTAAGACAAATGACGTAAAAAATCTTGCAGCACTGGAACAAATTAAAAGAGATGGTTAGCAAGTGGCATCCAAACCAAAATATCGTCTATAGAGCCACCAATATTTTTAATGACAATGTCAATAATCACTTTAAGAGTGTGTTGGCAAAGCGATAGACTCAATCAACACTGGATAACTTCCTCAAACCTTCTTCACCGAAGAGACAAAAGAAATAATCGTAGGCAGCACTTTTATAGAAAATGTTTTTTTTAAAAACCATGTAAAACCAAAAATTTCAAATACAAATAATTATATTTTAGATATAAAAGCATTTTTTCTCAAAATTTCTTAGTTTGAGAATGGATTAATTGATTTGCCCCAAGATATAATGGAAAACTGGGTTTCGAGATACGAATTTTGGACTGGAATGAATTGTTCGTAAATTGAGGTACCACTGCATTTGAAACATTCCATGAATCACAGACAATTATTTTCTATGTACAAACTAATTAAGTTTAAAATTTAAGTTATATTAAATTTATATTCATTCTTTATTCTCAATTTAAAAAAAATCTACTATATAAATCAATTAAATTTCAATAATGATTACACATTAAGTATAAAACATCTACCATATATATAAATTAAAATCCCAATATTAAAATTTTTAGCTTAAAATAGCATAACACCTGCAAAAGTCTGCGCAACAGGAAACACAAGAACGGATGTTGGATACATTTGAATTAAATATCTTTTTAGTATTTCATTTTACTTTACTGTTATTAATTCAGGATGAAAATTATTTTCATCGATAAAAAAAGTACTATCAATTAATAAAAACTCAATTAAAAAAATGTATATTAAAACACAGCAATTTCTTTATTTTCCCAACGATTCTCCATGATTCTCAAATCTCACAAAATCACAAATTTTGTTGTAGGATAAATGGAGCAATTAGAGCGAAACCCTCGAGCTCAATCTTGACTACGAGCCTACAAGCTGAGGGTAGGAAGCACTACTAAAAAATTAATTGAGAACATATGGATAAAAAATATAGGATACAATTGGGAAATATGCGATATTTTTTTCTGTATCATATTACAACTACGAATATATTCTTATAGATATTGTTTAATAATGGCTTATTTTACTTTAATAAAAATTATTTTAATAAAATGATTAACCTGGAAGTTCTGAATGAAAAAAATACCTCTAGGTAGTAAACTCTGACACTAAAGAAATATTTACAAAACGAATACTTTTAATTTTCAGGCAACCAAACGTACTTTTCCACATTTACTTTCTACTTTTTAAAAATATCAATTTAATTTTATAACTGTTATAGTACACAAAGATATATATTTATATATATATATATATATATATATATATAATCATCATCAGCCTGTGTCAATCCACTGCTGGATAAAGGCCAATTTCACGATTTTCCATATTGTACGGTTGAATGCCCTCTTTTCCACTAATTTCCAATACAAATTTTAATTTCCTTATCCCACCTGTTCATTGGTCTCTCTCTTGGTCTTTTTATAGTCTTTAGTTACCAGTTAATAATTTATGTTGTCCATCGGTTGTCTTCTCTTCTTGCAACATGCCCCGCCCATTTCCATTTTAGACTCTTTACTCTTCTCATTACATTCGTGACTCCTGCCTGTTTTCGTATCAATTTTATTTTTTCCTACCTATTCTTGTTATTCCTAACAGGCATCTTTTGATACATTTCTGTGTTGTTTGGAGTCTGAATGATTTTGGCGTTAAACCTTAAGCACCGCTGGCACGTATACGCACATTAATTTTGGAATTTTTTCTTTGATAAAATATTTTTTATAAAACTTTTGTATATAACAGTAAACATTGATGTAATAGCATTAGAACTACATTATTCATTTTTGAGATTTTTACAAAAGTGAAGAAAAAATGCGGAATATATAGACTTTGCAAGAGCCAGACCATATGTATATATAATATATATAAATATATATATATATGTAAAAAATTGCAAAGTTTTTCTCCATCCGAAGTATTTTAGCAGATATCGCGGCATTTGATTCGGATTTTAATAAAATAAACGAATTTAAAATTTAAAACAGATTGGTTTTTATTCACTTTTGAAATTTTTTTTTTTTGATAATCCATAATAAGTCGTCGCTGTTGTATATACAAAACGTCTCACTGTAGAAATACAAAATTTTTAAATTTTTTTCTTTCTGATGGCAAATTAATTAAAAGCGATCTAGAACCAAACCATATTAAACGTTTTCGAAAATTCCTACGATTTAGAGTAGCGGCATTTAATGGTAAGCACCCATGTGTCTCTGCCCCAGGTAAGGACTGGTAGTATACATTGATCAAATACTTTTTTCTTCAGAGTAGGTTTTTTTCAGTGGGATCAAGGCGTTTCGTCCAAATGATCTCCACCACAATTTTATTCTTCTCTTTACTTCTTCAATGAATGATTCATCTTTGTTGATAAGCTGGCCTAGATAGATATACTTCGTACCATTTTCTATTTCTCTTCCTTTTATTTCAATTTTCTTCGGGCAAACAAATGCACAGAACAACATTTGTTTTTGCGTGGTTCATGTTTAAGCCAATTTTTTGATTGACAACATCTAATTATTCTATCCTCTTTTGTGCCTCTTCCAGAGTACTTTCGAATATAACGACACCATCAGTAAGCCGGAAGTGACTTAATCTTTTGCCTTTTATTTCGATTCCTTTATCCTCCCAGCCGAGTGATTTGAATATATATATATATATATATATATATATATATATATATATATATATATATATGCGTATATGTAGTTTAAAAATTATTGAAAATGTTAATTACTATAAGTATATTCAGATACAATATATAAAATTCATTATTATTGAAAAAACATTTTATAAAACAAACTACAAGAGTGAAATACGTCATCATTTTCAAGAATGGTTTAACCAAGCGACAAAACAATAGAAAATATCATACGTTTTAAACCACAATTTCAGTTAATGGCTTGAAACTTCTTTTATTCAAAATTTGGAAAATATATTTGGTAAGATCAACGAGAACTCGATATTTTAAAATTATCTATTCAAAAGATGTTAAATGAATTTAAAACCATATGAACTCGTACGACCTGCACTATATATACGGCGTTTTGTGAAACTTTTCATATAAAATTTATTATACAAAAGATAACTTTCATAAAAAAAATATTTTGAAATATCGAAGCAACTTTTAAGTTGAATGATCATGTCAATCAATACGATACCGTTTACTGATTAAATGAATACCCGCATAGTAAATTACAAGGGATGTTAATAATCTGTCTCCATGTAGATTGGAATTTGTACTGTAAATTTAAAAATTTCATTCTTTTTAAACAAAGCAATGACTGATACACATTATAAGGTAATGTTAAGTTAAATTATTTCATTTTTATCTAGCTGGTCGATAATTAACAAAATTCCATTACAATATGATAGAATTTTAACCCAATACAGTGTTATAGCGTTAAAGGTGTATTCTACTTTTTCAGTTAGAAAATATCGATTTTTTTGCATTTTCTGAAACTGCATGTTATGGAAAATATATCTGCAAGAAGGTTTTCTGAAATTCGCATTGACGAAGCTAAAGACCTATTATCTATAGTAACATTATCTTTGTGAAATTGCTATGCAAAACTTCAAACGCGTTTTTACAAAGCCTTGTTTTTTAACATTATAACCATGTTATTTCAATTTCTACTGAACTACTTAAGCTAAAATTTTGTATATAGCTTTAACAGACATGTCGCTATAGTCTCTAGTAAAATTATGTCAAGGGGCATTGGAGCAATGAAAAAATCTTATATACACGCAGTTTAATTACATTTTTAGATTTATTTCTTGAAAAATCGTTTATTTTTGCAATTTTTCATTTAATATTACCAGGATATGGCAAACCACGAATAGTTGACACCACGGAAACCGAACCTGCAAATACGGCGGCCCTACTGTAGTAAAAATATGCATGTATTTGAAAAAAAAGAGCGCGGCCTATGGCTCCCTTCGTTCGATAAATTTGTCTGATCACAAGCATGCCAACTGTAGGTTCGTCCAAGGGAAACGAAAACACACTAATTCGGGTGCTCGGCATAAACTGGTTGCCGATTACTGCCGACTTAAGCGATTCAGGCTCCTTATAGCAGATGACAAGGATTAAAGAAGTGATTAGCGAGTCGACTACAAACAATTTGCCAACAAGGTCAATAAGAGATTGCTATTGGAGCCACCTTGGAGATCCACTGGCTTAACTACGAAATGCTACCCGTCAATTTTCTCCACTGCCAACAAGAAAACGTTCTCGAACGAGATCTTCAAGAAATTCGACCAGCGCAAATCGTCAGCTGCAGTGCTCTATATTTGTTATATCAGATCCTCGACCGCATACGGTATGGAAAAATTAAGAATTCTGTCCGTCCAGAACACAAAAAATCGTGTTTTATACATTTGATTTAAGTTAATGTCATGTATATTATTTATTTCGCATTATTAACTATTATCAAAGCAGTAGAAATAATTTGCCAAACGATAATAACCGCATAAATAGTTAAAACGTTTACCAGTTCTGAGAAAGAATAATTTAAATATGAAAAAATATAAACATTATAAGTAACAGTTATTTATATAAATTGTTTCCTTAAATTTATATCAAGAGACAACGCCCTTTTTCCCTATTTATAACATACCTTTGTACCTAATATATAGAAATGAAGAGAAATCTAAGTCAAAAAATAAATTGAAAGTTGAAAAATCGTTAAAATAATTTTTAAAACTTTGAGATTTTTAAAAGTTTAATGAAAAAAATACAAGTTTTTTTAAAAAAAAATATCTCTCGATTCAACAGATTCTCTTATGTGGGAATAATTGTTGAAATTATAATTATTGATTAATGTATTGTCTTATCTTTTTACCCGTGGATGTACTATCCACTATTTCATAAACACGAAAGTTAAATACTATTAATATATTGAATTAAAAAATGTTTAATACTGGTCCTTTTTTAATATCAGAACATCTGCTTTTTATATTTAGATTCATTACTTTAATTTCCACTAAATGCTTATCAAATCCAAACCTACTATGTTTTCAGTTAGCTAAATTAAGAAACCAAGAAACATAAATAAAATAAAGAATTATGAATCGTACCAAGAATGAATATTATCTTTTTTATTATCTTTTGTTAATATTGTAATAAAAATTGTATAGTATATTAATAAACTTTTATTAAGAAAATTAGCATATGGGTGCAACTAATACTGCGTACTTGCTAAAAATATACTTACAATTGTACTTTCAGATTCTCGACCTGACCCTGGACATTTTCCCAATAACTTTTCATGGCATTTTTTATGGACTGCTGTTTGGCACGCTAAAAAATTAACAGGAATTAAAGGTATTAAAATTAAACAAATTACATACATAAATACATACAAAAATACATACATACACATATATATACATACATATATATATATATATATATATATATATATATATATATATATATATATATATATATATATATATGTGTAAAGATATGCATTTTAGCTTATTTAAATAGCTAATAACCAATTATCGAACATTTTAAAAAAGAAAAAGTTTTTGTGTATAAAATGATAATTCATCCATAAAAATACATTTAACCACAATTATAAATTATAATTAACATTGAATGACAAATTTCTAAAGTCATCAAGTTTTTCAAAACAACACTTATAAATTAAACTTTGGATTTATTAACTGTTTAAACACAGAGTAAGAAAAAAATGTTAAAATATAAAAGAGATATAATTTCTATAAGTGATAATTCAAGTACCATCGCAACAAAAAAAAATTCTACAACAACTTTATACCATTTTATATTATAGCGCCATACTTATAGCGCCATTTATGACTGAATGTTGACTAGTGAAAATTAGTTCTAAATCTAATAAGCAAACTATATTCAATTAATGCCCAGGAAATGAATTTTATTGGATAATCGGAATCAAAAGTCGTTTTATTTCTATTTATATTATCAGAATTAAAAATTTTAATGCGTCAAACATTTAGGTCATAACTGATCCAAATGTAAATTCTCAGCGAAGAATCAATCTTGTTGCAAACATCAATTCAATAAAGAGTTCACATATTATTATACAAATAAAGCAATGAGAGATTTTCTCTTTCCACTTTTATACCTATACCGACAAGTGGAGAAACCGACACATATCTCTAAATACGAGGGTAATTTGAAAAGCTCGCGGCGTAACTATGAAAGAATATAACATGTGTTTTGAAATTACTTTCATTTTTCAATAGGATCCCCCTGAACTTCAATGCACTTCATCCAGTGATGCTCCAGTGCTTTTATGCTGTCCCGAAAATCAACATCTTGGAGGTCCTCAAAGTATCGGTTCACTGTTGCTATCAGTTCTTCATCTGACGACGCTTATCACCAAGGAATTTCTTAATTTTGAGAACAGATGGAAATCTGAGGGAGCTAATCTAGAGAATAGGCTAGATGGAGCAGCAAGTCGTACTTTAATTTAGCGAGTTTTTCCATGGATACAACCCTTGTATGGGGACGTGTATTGTCCTGGTAGAAAATGATTTTTTCTTTGATAAACCTAGTCTTTCTTCGCGAATTGTTAAATCGAGTCGATCAAAAAGTTTAGCATAGTACTCTCCCGTTATCGTTCGACCCTTTAAAAGTTAGTCAATTAGCAAGATCCCTTTAGCATCAAAAAAATGAAGCCATAACTTTTCCAGTGGATCAATCTGATTTTGCTTTTTTTGGTGACGGATAATCATGTTTTGACTCTGAAATGTAATGGTGAAACCGAGTCTCATCTGTAGTCTCAAATCTTCGGATAAAGTCAATCTGATTCCTCTTAAATCGATCCAAATAGTCTTGGGAAATTTGTACTCGAATGGGTTTATGATCGTTTGTCAGCAAACGCGGCACCAATTTGCCGATAGCTTTTTCATATCTAACTCTTCAGTTAGGATGTGATACACTCATTCATCTGAGATACCCACAGCTTTAGAAATTTCGGACACCTTAAATCGCCGATCCTGTAAGACAATATCGTGCACTTTGTGGATGATTTCTTCTGTCGTTCCAGTTTTCGGACGTTCACTACGTGAGTTATCTTCTAAACATACACAGCCATATTTAAATTCAGCTGCCTACGTTTTTACAGTTGTATACGAAGGTGCACTATCGCCCAACATGTTTTTTATCTCTTTAAAGATTTATGTCAGCGTTCACCCTTTTTTGACATAAAAAAAAATTATCACCGCACAATGTTCAACTTTGTCCAACAATAGCACAAAAAGAACTTTATTTAAATTGATATTTACAACAAACTGCTTGACACATTAATTATAGACTTTGGGGTTATGTATAAGATAGTTATCGCTTTGTAATATTACCGCTGCTTATATGTTAGGGCGCGAACTTTTCAAGTAACCTTCATATTGTCATAATTTAATCATCGATAAAAGTTTAATAATATTGGGTGTTGGAATTAATTCATAGCGTTTTCTTCACGAAAAAATATCGTTTATTTTAAATGAAATTGAAAAACATATTATTCAAAGTATTGTCCATCGTTAGCCACTACTTTTTCCCATCTTTCGGGCAGGAGACGAATACCACGTCGGAAGAACGCCTCGTATTTAGATGCAATCCACGAATCGACCCATTTTTTGCAATCTTCATAAGAAGTGAGCTTCTGCCCAGATAGGCCATGACTCATCGATCGAAACAAGTTGTAATCAGAAGGAGCAATATCTGGAGAATACGGCGGGTGGGGTAGGACTTTCCATTCGAGCGTTTCCAAGTATGTTTGGACCGGTTCTGTGACGTGCGGACGAGCACTGTCGTGATGAAAAATCACTTTTTCGTGTCTTTCAAAGTATTCCGGCCGTT